>JAOUZG010038069.1:443498-463020 GCA_026289955.1 Argiope argentata | reverse complement strand
CAAAGAGATAGAAAAGGAATAAGAAAATATTGAATAAATAAGTTATTCTGAAATAAGTTCATTTTTCTCAACGAAAAGTTCATTATATTTATTTGAAAATTTGATTTACGTCAAGAAGAATGCAAATAATGCATAATAAGTAGAAGATATTTCTTCAGTTGAATATTAAATCGGGAAAACGGAAGACTAGCCACCTTTGGCGACTAGTTTATTCGTTCAAATTATAGAATTTTGGCCTGTTAAACAAATAATATTGAATTCACTTTTATAAATGTCAGGTAATTTGATGCACTTAATTTTAAAAGCGTGAATTTTATTTATTCAATTCATTTGTCTGTAGATGAAAATGAAAAAAAAAATTCCCATAGAAATCTGCAAAGAAAAGGAAGATTCATTTTCATCTAAGATCAACATCATTCATATATGATTAACAAAATTTTTCCTGTATTCTTGTTATGAAAACCATTGTGATTGGTTACCTTCCTATAGAAATCTAATCTACCTAAAATAATAATAGAAAATATAGTTAGGAAAGAAGAGAAAAGTCTAAATTGTCCTCTGATTTTTCCTTGCTCAGGTTTCAGAGATAACTGATAAGCTTTTCAGGTCCAATACTACGTTCCATTATTTTAATTATATTTTATTTTTTTAATAAGAACACTAACCACTTTTTCCAGGAATATTGAAAGGTGACCAGAAAGCCATTTTGATTTTATATTCATAGATAACATTTTCATTATGGCATTTTTCCTTCTTTCAATATAATTG
This sequence comes from Argiope argentata, assembly GCA_026289955.1. Taxonomy (NCBI): domain Eukaryota; kingdom Metazoa; phylum Arthropoda; class Arachnida; order Araneae; family Araneidae; genus Argiope; species Argiope argentata. Next base: position 462,252 of record JAOUZG010038069.1, on the reverse strand, counting down.
TAGTGAAACTATTTGATAAACAAATGGTTTTTGTAGTATTCAGTGCATAAGATCCGAACGATTTGTTTCATTTTAAATCTGATATCATTTTTTCCGCTGTTCTGACTCATTTCGTTCTCAGAATGTAAATTTGCAGAAAAATGTGAGATCCTGATGTTGTTTTTGTTATATAATCACTAATAAAAATCATGGGATCCATCTGGAGTAACTCTGATTTTGCTTAAGAATGACATGAAAATGCAATTGAACCAAATTACAAAAAAATTACCGTTGGTAATGAAGTAATAATTTGTCCAGAATCTATTAGGAATTTCATTGAAATCAATACAAACTGGTCATATACAAAGTGTCCCATCAAATCAGATAAACTCTGCAAAACCAGATTCGTTGTTTGGAATATATAAAAATTGCCCAGAGAACTGAACCTCTACGATCCATAGTTTTCGAGAAAAAAGCACAAGAAAATGCAAGACTTCATATCCGGTTTACGAAAAAAAAAACCATTATTCGGCCACTGGATTAGGCAACGGGGTTCTGTTTCATGGCCACCATGATCTCCAGATCAGACTTCTTTTCAATTTCTTCTTATGGACTACGTAAAAGAAACCCAATTACTTCAGAAATGTATTTAGTTCATTCGTCTTCACAGTGCGTTTACTTTAGTGGACACTACGGGTGCTAGAATGTGTAGAATCAACTATTGCACGTCACGCACATGTATGCCTTCATATGCGTGGGGAACGTTTCGAAAATATTCCCATTTAAAATTCTGCAAGTACTGATGTGAATGTTTCGAATAAATGTTTTTCGTAAACTGGATATGACGTCATACATTTTCTCGCGTTTTTCTCGAAAACTACGAGTTGTGGAGGTGCAGTTCCTTGGGCATTTTTTATTTATTCCAAACCATGAATTTTTCTGCGCAGTTTATCCGGTTTTTTGGGGGACAATTTGAATTTTAAACTCACCAAAAATACATGCTTAATTTCATTTGAATAATTTTAGACATGTTAATACTAAAACAATGCTACTAAATTTTAAAATGCTTAATATAAAACATTGCTTAGTTAATGCTTAATATAAAACATTTAAATGAAAATATTAGTTTACAAGATAAGAATTTTTATTTAAAATTTATAAACTTTTGTTTAAAATTTATAGACCGTATATTTACAGCTTAGATCTTGACACCTGAAGAAACTTATTTCCTTCTATTCAAAATAAATCGTTACGAAACAGCAAAAAATGTAAAAAAGATCAATTTACATTATAAAATAAATTCACTTTCGTACAATCAGATAAATGTCAATTGGTAACATAAGAATATACATTGTATAGAAGAAGAATAGATGTATCTTTGTTTCCAATCCCATGTATTTTGCATGTTTTAACTTTCACAACGTAAGAGGAACTCTTACGTTGTGATTACGAATTAGTAGTGATAGTGTGAAACAACAACTTAAAATTACCTTAACAAATTAAAATCTTCAATTACAATTTTAATTAATTCTTTCTTGTCTTATATCTAGGAAAACGAATTAAGAGTACTTAGGCACAAATTACTCTAAGAGTAGATATTACCGTAAAAAACTTAAATAAAAAGACTGCATGAATTTAAAAAGAAGGATTAAAATTGTGATAGAATAACTTGAATAGATTCAGAAAGTGGAAAATTATTTTAAATCTTCTAGGAAAGGAAAATGTTCAAGAAAATTGATTGAAATTCTAAACTCGTATAAATATAGTTTTCGTTGTATCTTTTCCAATTAAAAACTTGAAATCTTGTATCTATTTTTCTTCCTTGTTATGAAGCACGTATTCAGCATGTAGCATTATAATATCAAAATTGTTCTCGAGACTTTAATATTTATCATTTGTGTATTAAATTTTCATTCGTCTGTAGTTATTTAAATATGATTAGTAAAATTTGATATGTTGTTTTTACAATAAGATCGTTGATCTCTCTTTTTTTTCTTTCAACACAATCTATTAACCGAAAGAGACAGATTCCTTTAAATCGTTTGCTCAGTTTACGATAACATACGATTTTCAAATAATAAGAATATAAAGAAATATCCATGCTTAAAAAGAGTTCTTATAAATTTAATATTGTTTTTGTGGTTATTATTAATGGCACTTGCAATGTACAAGTATCACTGTGGCATCAGCAAGTTTTAAGCCGAAAGGAGCATCTCTTGTTTTTGAAATAGATCCAACTAGGGTCAAGAGTACTACTTAGCTACTCACTCATCACAGATCCTGCACAGCCCCTTTTTATTGTGTTGGGGGCACATTAATACACCTTACAGATAGAATACAGAAGAACAACCATGTCTGAATCCGGGACGCCCAAATCACGGGGAAGATGCTCGACCTCTATGACAGGACGGTGGCACCCAATTTCTTTTTTATTTGAAACTATTCTTTCTTGGTGTTGGGATTTTTTTCAGCCAGTGTATTTTATCGGTTCTTTTATTTATCATCAACGAAAACTGTTTTTAATGCTAGCAGTTTAATTTTTTTAACTTCAATATTAGTTTATTAATTTCGTACTGTGTATAATTTAAAAAAATTCCTTTTTATAAATCTTTTTGCTTGCACATCCCTTTTTAGGAGGGGGGGGACACATTCATGCACTTTACAGATAGAACACAGAAGAACAAACCATGCCCGAAAACGGGACACCCAGCTCTCGAGGAAGACGCTCTACCTCTATGCCGGAATTTAATACTGGAATTGACATTAAGTTGAAATATAGTATTTTTTTTATCTTTGTATTAATTTACGAGAGACCTTCATTCTCATTCTTTTAATTTGTCGAATCTATTAGTATTATGTTGATTTACAAATCGTGCCTATAAAAATTCTAAACGCATATTTTTTGCCAGTAAATCGTCTTTGCTACAATGAAAAAGTATTTAAAGAAATTTTATAAACGAGAAAAAAGTATGATAAACGAATCTGAAATCGCTGAAGTATCAGATGACTGCTTTTATTAGTCTAAGTTATCGAAGCTTTTAAACAGAAAAAAAAAACATCAATGAAAATCTGCCAATAAAACGGTGCAATTTTATCGTACTTCGACGACCTTGTTGATGTCAATAGATAACGTTTTATTGCATTATTCAGAGACACGAGTATTTTCGCAAACCTATCATGGGTAGCATTCATATATGGAACTATTCATGGATGACGAGAAAAGAACGGATCTAGATTTTTTTTCATGAATTTGTTTCGAATAAAATTACCATATCTCTCTTCAGTCTTGATATTAACTTTATTTCTCAGGAATAACTTTATTGCCATAAATCTAGTTTTTTTATATCGTAAAATACATTATATAAAATATTTGGCAACGATAAAATCATCTATCCTTCTTATTACTTACTCCCTTTCATAGCATATTGAATTCCATGTGGGGGGTTATTTACGGTATAAGAATATTTTGGGAAGAATGAAACTGTTATTTGGAATTTTCCAGTGCTATAGAAAAGCAAATAAAAACACTTCCCTCCTTCGTGCACGGAAAATTCCAACGACATATTTATTGCTCGATTTTGTAAACATCTTGACTTCGAAAATTCATGCTTTATGTAAAAATAGCAACTCATGCACCAAAATGTTTTTACAGATGAAATGCTTTGAAATTTAGTACGTTATTATTCGAAAAACATATTTCTTTCTTTTCTTGAATATATAAAAAAAGCAATTTAGCCCTTATCAAACAAGTAATTTAGAAATATATATTATTAACCAATATTTTAAAAAAATCAAATACTTAGATATAAATGTCATCTGACTTGTCCGTATCTTTCTTTCATAAACTATTTTTTAATACACCTTTAATATTTTACAAATTTATGATATATATAGAAATGTAAATTACATAGTATTAAATTTCATTATTAATAATTTTATTATTTACTTCCCACAAATTTTTTTAATTTTGAGTAGTAACGTCGAAGCAAACGATTTATTCTTTTCTTTGTATTATATTATATAAATTATGTGATCACAAATGAATTATTTGCCCAGATACTTTAATGCAAGTGACTTAATTTTTTGCCTTTGTAATTCAATTCTCTGAAAACGAAAGATTTATAATATTACTTTAGGTTTAATTAATTAAGGAATTGCATCGTTATTAATTTTATTTTTAAACCCAAGATTACAATGGAAAATTCTAGTAATAAGGAATTTTCGAAAATAGTTCTCCATATAAAGCAGATAATACAACAAAAAAGTAACGAATTATGTAAAAACTGCAAATTATTGTGTTACGTTTTTTTTTTAATTTATTTAAGTAATATAATACATTTCAATATTGTATATCAAAAAATAAACTATATCGAAATATTTTATTTTGGTATTTCATATTTAAATAAAGCTCCTTTTGTTTAAATGCTTGTAAATATAAATACTAATTATTTAGCATAAAAAATAAACTTATTTCATATAGATTTCCCCAACCTGTTCTATTCTCAAGGCCCTTTGAAATTATTTTATTTAAACAACGTTTTATTACACCAATTATTTTCAAATATAATAGAAGCCAAGAATGTTCGAATTGAAAGCTTTATTTTATATATTTTAAATTATTTTAATTTTTGTTAACAAAGGAAATAAAAGCAAACAAAAACTTCTTCAATAATAGTACCGACTATTTTAATAAGGGTTTTTCCTTTAAGTAAAACGAAATCATTAATTATTATTGTTATCCTTTAAAAATTTGTAAATATTCGGTCGTTCTATTAAAAATTCGTTCCGTTCATATAAAAGAAAAATAACCCTTTAAACTTTATTGTAAAATTAACTACTTATGTTTAGCTGTTTCATCCGACCACCGTTGCCGTGATTGTGTTTAATTGGATTTATTATATACATGATTTCAACTATATAATGACAACTTTCAATTTTTTACATGCCTAGTTAATCAAGAACCGTAAATTTTATTTTTCAATGTTTTGTTGTAGCAAAAATTCAATGTTTGAATTCAATTCAATGTCAATTTCAATGTTTTGTTGTAGAATTATCGCTTTTAATTTTTCTTAAGCCGGCTTTCTGACTCAGAGGTAGCACGTCTTCTTTGTTCTCTGGAAGTCCCGGTTTGGGCATGGTTGCTCTTCTGTGTGCTATCTGTGAGATGTGTGACTGTGCCCCCCTGTAAAAAGGGGATGTGCAAGCAAATGTGGTGAGTGTGTAACTAAGTCGTACTCTTTCTTGACTTTAGTTGGCACTACTTCATAAAAAAAGAGACCTCCTTTCGACTTAAATCTGCTGCTGTATCAGCTGGGGGCTTGTCCATAGACAAGTGCCATAAGTAACAACAACAACAGTAATGTTTCATAAAGAACAGACCAACAGATAGTCAATCCATTGTTGGATTTGGATCAAAATTTGGTACATGTCTAGGCTGTAGATATTAATTACGTGTATCAAATCTTATCTATTTAGCGTTCTTCATTTTGTAGTTATAAATCATCGGGACAGATAAATTTCACCTGAGTGTATTTTGCTGAAAATTAAATATAAATCTACAAATGTGGTACAAAGACCTTATACGAAATTTCATCAGTCTACATCAAATCGTTTCTGAATTAACTTTGTCACAAACAGACATATCGACAAAAAGTTTCAAAAAAATTGTTATTCGAATGCATGGAGATTTAAAACGTGGCGATTTTGAAATTATATCGAGTTTTTTGATGATTACTGTGCTTTCTCTATACAGCGTGTATGAGAAAGCAAAAATTAATATTATGTTCTTTTTGGACAGACACGTCATTGTCATCATTTCAGTGAGCAAAAATAATTTGCTGCCCATTTTACTAAAGTTACATCAATATTTTTTCGACGAAATTAATATAGATGCCCGATAAGAGTTTTTCCATCCCAAAATAACTCTCCTTCTTTTTAACTATCCCATTTCTTCCCGAGATTTAATATCCTTTGGCATATCTTCTTTCCGTCCATGAAATTGCTACGTCCATTTTCCTCCGACGTAAGAGAAATCGAAAGAATTGTAACACAAGTTCTTTGAATGTTGCCCAAAAACGTCTGCCGGAAGTTCCTGCTTCCGGTATCGGGTGGCGGGCACGCTTTCATTTATGTAGGAGCACCTTGCTGCTATTTATAAACGTGACAGTCCCTGCTCTGAGACCTCTTTGTTGTTTTCTTTTTACCTTATGCTTATTACTTTACATTGTAGCTCTTTAGAATTCAAAGCTCTTTTTGATGATGCCCTTTTTAACTTTATGTGTGTAAAGAAAGAGTTTTTCTTTTTTGGTTTTCCTCAACTTTCCTGGTTTCTTAAAGTTTTGAAGTTTTCAGTACCTTTATGCTCTCGTCGAATGCCCAATTTTATTATATATAGAATATATCAGTTAATTAATAGAAGACTAAGATTAATATATCAACTATAATTTATAGATAATACATGCTTAGCGGTACCTTTAGGGAAATTTTAAAATATTTATTTATTGATTATATAGTATTTATAATAGTGAATTGTTAATTAAAAATTAAAAATTAGAAATCAGTAACTTATTTTTAAAAAATTTAATATAATATCAAATTACATTTTTAATAGATATTTGTGTTAAAATTGGTTTATTTATTGTTTTGCATATTAGAAAAATACTAATTTCTTTGTATTAAAATTATTAATAAATGAATTCTATTAATATTTCTCATTGTATTAATGTTGTCCGTTGTCGTTATTTTTACTAATGGCACTTCCTATGGATAAGCAATCTAATGGCCGTCAGAGATTTTAAGCCGAATGAGCGTCTCTTGTTTTTGAAGTAGAGCCAACTAGGGCCAAGAGTACGACTTAGCTATACACTCATCGCATTCGCATTCGCTTGCAGAGCTGTTTACATAACGCTTTCGGGGGGTTTTTTGGAGGGGGGTGTACACGTAACATTATAACAATCTTTATGGTTTTCGCAAGATCTCGGTATTTTGTGACAAAAAAAAGCTCCATTGTCAATTACAGATTCGCGATTATGTGATCAATTACTTTGTGATCAATTTTTGCTTTTTATTTCACACATGAAGCGAAAGAAAAAAAATTTATTGCTGCTGTGAGAAAAAAATATTATTTATTTGTCCCTGCAATATTTTTTTATTTGTTTAAATTTAACTGTCTATTATTAGTCGATTACTAAACTAACTTCCACAAGCTGCTAATAGTTTTATGATTAAATTTTGACTACTTATATCATATTATAACCAATTAATGCATTAATGATTAATTTATAACACAGATCAGCATTTCAGAAAATAAATAAATTATTTATTATAAATTGGGTGGTTAAATTATTATAAATTGCGTGTAACATTGCTGCAACTGCTTAAATATATGCCTACAACTATTTTAGTAAGAAGTACAAATATATCTAAAATGCTATTTATTCCAGTACATTTAATTATGCTGCTTACGAATTATTGTTTTCTCTCGCGTTCAAGTGCTTCGTCATGCATTAAAAAAATTATTTTTAAATATTATAGTTAATTCTTAGCTTTTATTTTTGACCTTTTCATCAATATTTGTTCAACGTTACCCAAATCCGTAATCCAAATCAAACGGAAATTTTCTCAATTTAGCTCATTTTATTGACTTTTTAAAATAGGCATTTTTAACGACTCGAAAATATTTGCAATGCAAACGCAAATACAATCTCAATACACAGCATTTTTTTGAAAGGCTGTGTTTACTCAAATCAAATAAATCTTAAAATCATAATATTGATTTGTTTTTATATAAATGAAATTTACACTTGAAGAATTTCTATAGAGTATTTGAATCGACAAAAATAAATAAAGAGCGTAAGTTGCTTCGTTTAACTAAATTGTTAACGAATTCCTTTGCTCCTGTAGAAATTTATATTGAACAATGCTATACAAACTGAGTTTAATGTAATTCTGATTCAAGAATAGGAACAGTTAGATGTTATATAAACTGAATTAGATTTATTCTTAGAATCCATAAAAGAAATATTCAGAATGAATGCTTAAATTTTACAGATAATTATTCTGTGTATATATTTGAATCAGGAAGTTAAAATAAAAGGTCGAAAGATTTTAAAAGAATTACTGATATCATGATACACCTAAATGTAAGATTATGTTGTTGTTTCTTATGGCACTCACCATGGACAGTCTCACTGAGATAGTCAGAGATTTCAGCCTAACAGAGTCTCTCATTTTGTAGTAGCGACAACTAGTGCCAAGAATACGACTTTTGATACAGATTCATCGCATTCGCCTGCACAGCCCCTTTTTACGGGGTGACACAGTCACACGTCTCACTGATAGAACACAGAAGAACAACCATGTCCAAACCGGGACTCGAACCCAGGACGCCCAGATCCCGAGAAAAACGTGTTACCCCTAAGACAGGAAGCCGGCAAATGCAAGATTATTATTTAGAAAAAGGAAATTATTTCCCTATTTATATTGTTATTAATCTGTAATATAGCTTCCCTCCATAACAAGTGTTATAGTAAGGAAAAGCGTTTTAGAGATAGATCTAATAGAGGCTAAATATATGTCAGTTCAGGGAATTCTGAACTTGGACATCGTTTGGCAACTTGAAAGTGATTTTGGCGACTAGCACGAAGATTTTCGAAACTACCTGAATATTGGTGATATCGCATCAGTATTAAAATTCTGACATTTGTTGTAGAACTTTCAGTGCTCTGTCAATAGATCTATATCATAGTTAGAAAAAATAATAGCTAAGCGATTTTTTAAAAAAAGGGCAATTGATATCTATCGAGTTCTGTCAAAGGATTTCGCGCCGCTACAGTTGTTTGATAATGATTTGCAAATTTTATGTTCGTTTGTGTTGTTAATTTCTGCTAATATTGTTTTGCGTACGTCTTGTCTGAATTTTGTCACCGGTCATTCTTCTATTTTGTTCAATTGTTAAATTTGTTGAACTTTTTACTTTACAGCTTTCGATGTATTTCCTGTGAAAATAATTTGAATTTTCGCATAATAAAAATTTGGTAACCTTATTTATGTATTTTCTAACTAGTTCCTTATACAAAGTACATAAAGAATCCATTGTAATATTCAAATGTTCCATCTTGAGGATTTGATTAATTTCTACAATTTGGACTTCAATGAATACAAAAAATGCCTCTTTTAGTCATTTAAATCTTTCTGCAATTTAAACAGCCTAATTCAGAAACAGAAATATCTTGTACATTCACTATAAAGTTGTAGCGAGCGAAGGTCGCGATACGAACCTTCGTCTCTAGGGCCAGTAGCCAAGTAACATGACCACTACACCAAAAGTCGATTTCGGTACCGTAGATGTTATCTGGCTTATAAGGCTAATGCTACAGTTTCTTCATTGGTAGCCTGGACAACGCAACCTTCCGCAACAGTCGTGGCGCCATCTACCCGCAACAAAATCGTCAGACTAAAAGCAAAACAAACAAACAGACAAAATCGTCAGACCCACTTGACGAGCAAGCAGCAACTCGCCATAACACTTGGCGCAATACAAAATCGTTCGCTTCTTCGCCGACTCACTGGTAGGGGAGTACTGTGGTGCTAGTCTTATAAGCCAGAAACATCTACGATATCGAAGTTGACTTTTGGTGTAGTGGTCATGTTACTTGGCTACTGGCCCTAGTGTCGCAGGTTCGTATCGCAACTTTCGCTCGCTACAAATTCTTTGCATCAAACGTGGAAATTTCTCTGTAACGTTGGATGAAATCCTTCAAAAAGAAAAAAAAAACGAACTTTGTGTCTGTGCATAATGAAATGTTAATAACTCAGAAATGTAGATAAATATATGGCTGAAATGTTAGACAGAGTTTATTATATAGGTGCAATATTGATATTTAACATTGATCTAAATCTCTTGATAATATGTCTGTTCAAATAATGAAAACACAATCACTCAAAATCTCGGCAAGCTGGATAAACGAAATCCGGTATACTGTATAACGTCCCCAAAAGGCCCGCCAAACGAAACAAAGTTTCTTCCACCTAAGCCCTAGTGTAAGCCTCTTTATACGGAAAAAATGAAGAAATAAAGAGAATAGAGGGTATGGTATTGAAAATAAATGATCAGGGAAGCTCCCCGAAGATCAGCTAGATTGCTGTTGTACGAAGCCGGCATTGATGACTTCGAGAACTTCTTTGTTTATAAAAAACGACATTGAGTCTTTGTAGTGTTATTTTAATCAAAAGAATGAAAAAAAAATGTTTTGGTGTATTAAACAGAAGAATATAAATAAAAATAATGTACAAACAAATTCCATTTGGCTTTACATTAATTTTTGGCTCTTAATTTTTTAATTAAACTGCCTCAATAGTCTTAGAAGTAGTAGATTTGCAGTAAATTTTGGACCCAATTTATAAGCGGATTTCAAAATTATAACAGAAAAGTTTACTACCTTTTTCAAAAAAATTTTGCCTTTTCAAATTTTTGGGGTCCTCCCCCCCCCCCTCTCTATCATAAAACACTTGAACTTCAAAATTTTTATTTGCCTTAACATTATTATTATTTTTAATATTTTTCAGTTCCATTTCTGCCTATGATATTTAGTATTAGTCCCTTCCTTTCAGTTTCATTGTTTTTATAAACTTAACAGATGATGGACGCTCAGTGCTTAAACAAGCCAGTTCTTTTGAGCGAAATTTCAGTCCTTTTTGACATGCCGATTGCAAAATGTATTTAACATAAATTAAAGTTATATTCCTGCTTGTCAACTTATTTGGAGGAGTAAATAAAACCGATTTCCTCTATTAAAATATAATTTTATTACCGATCGAGTCCTTCGTAAACTATTGCTAATCTTACAAAAAGGAAATGTAAAAAAAAATTATTTTTAAGACTGTACATAATTAATATCTATTAACCCTTTGCAGTCCGAAAAATAATTAGATGCAAAATTATTCATCTAATACAAAGATTTGTTTATTGCTATGAAAAATAAATATATATATAATTCTTTTGAGTCGAATTTCTTCGAAAAGTTAATCTACACCTCTTAACCATTATTAGTCGTTTTTAGCAATTAAATTTGAAAAATAAATAAATAAAACGTCAAAATGATGCAGTCTTGAATGTCGAGTCAGAGGCGACTTCAGACTGCAAAGGGTTAAAAACTGTCCTTGATTTTTTTTGGTATTGAATTATTCCTCTATCTCCTCAGTTAGGTATAAAAAAACATTTAACGCTTTATCTAAAAGACAAAGTAAAGCTTCAAAAAGCAGTATTTAGAATTACGCAGTATTTTCAATTTGTATATTAGCTGAATAAAACTGGAACTCAAAACAGTGATTTTATGAAGATTTTCCCACTTGTTGGAAATGATATGTTAATTTAAAATTAGTTTTATACATATTAAAACAGTAAAGTCATTTTCATGACCACATTATCACTTTTTTTATTATTATTTACGTTATATGAGTTGATATACACTGACGAAAAACATTTCAACAAGAAAATTGATGTAGAATAAGGAAATTTGGACGATGCATTTGTTTAATTAACATATTTAATTGATTAAATTTTGAAGATCACAGATTAATGTAAGATCAAGAAAATGCATATAAAATGTGAAATACTTTTACGCGCTTTCCTATATCGATATCCACGATTCTGTTTATCCTCCAGAATTTCGAATGTAAACGTGCATGCATTGTGTCATATAGGTGCCGAATTTCACTTTATGGTATGAACCAAAGCACGACCAGTACTGGCTGGGGGGGGGGGTGCTGGAGTCGTCGTCCAAGAATATCCCATGCGTGCTCAATTGGAGACAAATGTGGTGATCTAGCAGGCTAAGTTAACATGTCGACAATCTGTATATTACAACAGCGGTATGATGGCGAGCGTTATCCTGTTGGAAAACTCCTCCTTGAATGCTGTTCACGAATGACAGCACTACAAGTTGAATACAGATTGACGTACAGATTTGCAATCAATGTGTTTGAGATAACCTAGAGAGCACTCTTGCTATCATAGGAAATTGATCCCCGAGCCAGAAAGCTAGGTAGGTACAGTGTATCTAGGTCATAGACGGTTGGTTGCAGGCGTTCCCCTTGCATCATTTTGAACAACACGCGGCCACCACTGGCACCAAAGTAGAGCCTGCTTTCATCAGAAAACACAACAGACCTCCACTTCATCCACCAATGTGCTCTGGCTTGACACCACTGTCGTTGTAAATGGCAATGGGTTGGAGTCAGTGGAATGCACGCTGCAGGGCGTGTGGCTCCGAGCTGTCCTTGAAGTAACTGATTTCTAACAGTTCGTTGTGTTAATGTGGTATCATAGACAGCATGCATATCTGCCGCACTCAGTATGAGGCACCACAGCCGTGTACAGCGATCTTCCCCCTCAGTAGTGCCAAGTGATCGCCTCGAACTCAGTCTTCTTGAGAAGTCTTTCAGCAATATCGCAGAAAGAATATCCTCCATCTCGTAGCCCTATTACACGCCCTCTTTCAAACTTTATGAGCTGTTGATAATGGCTTTTTCGTATTTTAAAGGTATTCTTGGCTAACATCAACTCAACACGTCAAATTTCAAAGATATATACAGCTCACGAAATTTATAACACGCTTTTAAAGCAAATTCGATATGTAAATTCTTTGTAAGGCTCCTAGCGCCATACTTATGCGCAAAGGTCGAAGTTTGAATCAATGTCATCTGAAGGCGCCCACCCAATTTTTGTTGTTGTTATAAGTGGCACTTGCCATGAACAAACTTCGCCGAAGCATCAGTGAGTTTTAAGCTGAAAGGAGTATCTCTTGTTTTGTAGTAGCGCCAACTAGGGCCAAAAGTATGTCTTAGCTACTCACTCATCACAGCCGCTTGCACCCCCCCTTTTCACAGGGGGGGGGGGGCATTCATACACACACCTTACAGATAGAACACAGAAGAACAACCATGTCCGAACCGGATTTGATACCAGGACGCCTAAATCACGGGGAAGACGCTCTACTCCTATGCCAAGACGGCGGTACCCAATTTCTATTTTATCCAGTACAATTATTTCTTGGCGTTGGGAATTTTTTCCATCAAAAGTATTTTAACGGTTCTTTTATTTATCATCAACAAAAACTGTTCTTTAATGATGTCAGTTTTTAAAAAAATTAACTTCAACATTAGCTTATTAATTTCGTACTGTTCATATGTCAATTTAAAGTAATTCCTTTTTATAAATCCTTTTTAATAAGAATCAAGTAAAAAAATAACTGTTATTAATAGTTTTTCAAATTTACAATACTTTTTTTTATTTTTCAAAAGTATTGGTATTATTTTGAAATTTTAAGCACAAAAGTACAATTTTGTGAAAATTTTGAGCACGCAATTAAGCACAAAATAAGCAAAATAAATACAAATGAGTTATAGCAGAAAATCCAGTTTAGAAAAATTTCTCAGTTAATTTAATCAACTCCTTGTCCGTATGAACATTTTATTATTTCTTTATTCTCATTTTGACAAACATTAAGACACTATTTTTTTAAAATCTTTTTAATACACTGGAACTAATAACCAAAACTGATATTTTCCATTTTTTATCTTTCTTTACTTAATATATGTTGAATATTATTTCCAAAATCCATTCAAATTAAGCGAAACTCTAAACGATTTTAATTTTGACATTTCTAACGACTGGAAAATTTTCCACTTCACACACCAATGCATTTTCAAACGCAGCATTTCTCCTGGTGCTGTTTGTACTAACAAAACAAACTCTAAATATCCCACTGTGGAAGTATTTTTAATTAAGTGAAATTTGCGCCTGAAGAATTTCCCCTGCGTACTTAAAACGACAAGAGTAAATTAAGAGCTTAAGTTACTTCACTAATTTTAATTGTCAACTAATCTCCGCGCCTGCGAAAGACTTTATTACGTACAACAATCCCCAGATTCTATTTAAAGCAGAGCTGGGTTTGGAAATAGGAGGAATTAACTTTAATGTATATTAAGTGAGATTGATCTGTAGAATTTAGAGTACGTCAAACAGTTCCAGTTAAATGCTTAAATCTCACAAATAATTAGTTTTCTATGTATAATTTTAGAACACGAAACGATGGCGTTAACAGATTCAGGTGGTTTCTTTAATTTCCTAAAGTGGCTTCAAAAAAGTAATCTCAAAAGAATGATGTGTTTCAAAAGGTTAAATTGACATTTTGAATATTGAAAGTGATTTGATTATTCGTGTTATGAAGTTTAAATTACATATTTGTTATGATGCTATTAATGTGATTTTATACTATAAAGTTTACCATAAAAAGAAAAGATAGCTATTTTTTAAAAAAAGGGAAAAGGGGGATATTTTTATATGTATACGGAACTTTTATAACTTTAACTTTAATTTTTAAACAAGGGAGACATGATTTGTTCAGATAAAAAACTGTAAGACATACGTCAGTTTACATGATAACACAAGAATAAAAGATATCGAAATTTGTCCTTTCATTGAATTTACTATGAGATTTATAGGCATTTCTTTTACACACAATTTAAGAAAAGAAATCTTAGTTATATTTTTGAAAATGTTGTATCATTAGGAATTTTTATCCTTATACTGAGAGTTTTTGAGAATGCTGAAGTCATTAGATTCCCAGAGCTTGTGTTAAAAATAATTAAATAGAAAGTGGGAATTGAATCAGGAAATAAGATAATATTTTTGAAAGGAATTAATATGGGATAAATTAGGATAAAAATTAAGAAAGGTATTGACTTAAATCAGGTGCACACATTAACTAATTAATTAATCAACATTTAATATAAAACAACAAATACAAAGAATAAAGATATTTTATTCTTGCTACATTTTTTTGCTGCATGTATGCAATATTTTTTCTTATCCTTGTAAATATAATCATGCTGAATTTTTATGTTTTTTAATGTTGTTGCTTTTTTGTTTTTTGTTGTATAGAAAAGTGTTACTAAGAAGACAGTATCAATATGTAAAAGAATTTATCAAAAATCTAGAAGTGAAGTTAGTTAAAGATAACTTTTTAATTAATTCATTCTAAACAATTTTAATTATGCCTATATAAATGTGTAATCAAACTATGCAAGAATTAAGATTGCTTGCAATATTTTTAATAAGTTGTAATCCTTTTATTTCCCATATTTTTATTAAAATTATAATTTAAAGTATTTACAAAAAGTTATTGAACTCAACGAAAATAAAGTGAAAAATGAAAATTTTCATGGTTCAAATAAAAATGAGAAAATGACAAAAATGAAAAATTTCATGGTATCAAATGTTCTCCATGTTAAAAAAGACGACTAATTTTTAAAAGTACAGGACAAATAAAAGGTAATAATAAAATTTAAATTAGATTTTAAAAATCCTAAAAAATTTGCTTTTTTCAAATTTAGTATCATTTTACAAAATTACTATAGCCAAATAAAATTAATTTCTTACAGAGGGACCTTCGCAATCTTTTAAAAATATTTTTTTAAAAAAACCTACAAGTCTTTCTTGAGGAAAACTTTTAATGAAAAGGGAACGCTTTCTTTTTTTTTCTTTAGAAGAAAAGAAAATAAATTTTTATAAATAATTCATCTCAAAGTATAGTAAATTCGATTATTCGCTATTTTTTATTAATAAAAACTTCTTGAAGAAACTTTAAATGGAATTTAAAACTTTTTAAAAGATTTCATTCGTATGTTTAAATTATTTTCACATTTTAGCCTTAATTATATAATACAATCACTTAATTTTCTTGCAAAAAGCATGTTTATGAAATAGTTACAAAAACGATGAAAAATATTGTTGGGAAATTTATTTATAAATGTTTTTAGAAATGTATGCAATTTTGAAAAAAATTGTGAAAAAAGAAAAGATGAAACTGAAAATATAAAAATGTATGTAAAAAAACCATAATCATTTGTAAGCTTATTGCTATTATCATTTTAATTTTCAAGAGACATAAAATTTCTTTTATGAAATGATGTTCTTTAAAGTTATCGCGGTGAAAAAGTTTTGTTATTTTTTTAAAGCGCTTTTCTTAATAAGCACATAATACTCTAGAAGTAACTTCTTGCCGAATTTAGAAGCTCTACTTGAAGCAAAGAATCAAGAGATACACATGCAACTCTTGTATCGTTAGTAAAAAAATTTTTTACTCTCACTTTGTAAATTGCTCTATTACAATCTTTTTTTTAAATGTTAATACTTGACTCAACTTGTTTCATTCTTATGAAGAGGAAGTTTCATAACCGATTGAAATTTTACGCATTCTGACTGACAACATACTGCTTTAATATGTTCAAAATTTAATAAGCAACTGTTGTTATTATCAATTACTGATTATATAATTTTTTTATTTTAACTGTGCCGCCACCTGGTGCTTCACCGTGATTTTAATAAATAAATTATCTTAAAATTAATAAGTAGGAAATAATTAAAATGAATTTAATTAAGCTGTTTAGTGCATTAAATTAAATTTTTAAAAACTTATTAATTAAAATTATTTTAATTATAACTACTACAAGTATATTATGTATAGTTGACAATAGATTGTTTTTGATAATCTAACTTATTAGCTTAAAGTATGTGATTTTTATTAAAAATATAACCAAGAGTTTTTAAAGGAAAATGCTAAATTGTAAGAAGAGAATTTTCAATGCGATATATGTTAATAAAACATTAAGAATTTTACGTGTTAGAAAAAAATATATAATTTCCGATGTTTTTCATATATCTTTTTCCTCACCAAATAATTAACCATTCCTATTTTTCAGAATCATTTCAACAAAAAGTATACAGTCAACTTTCAATGTTTTATAATGAAGATTTAAAGCAGATGTCAAAAAAGCAAAATTTTAAGATAATAAGATAAACATAGAGAAAATAAAGTTGGCAAAGTGACACTAATATTTTGCAGATAGAACCTCAAATTTAGATGAATGGCGCCAGAACTGTAAAATGTAATGGCGCCATAAATATTATGTTCAAGGAACTCTTTCTCTTTAATGGAAGAGAAAAAAATGAAATTTTACGGATATTTATTTCGAAATACAGAAAACGTTCAGTTGTCAGCGATGTTCTGTAGTTATTTATAATTGAGTCATATTAGCATCCCGTTTTAAAGCTATACAGCAACTATTTCGGGTCAAACTTTGTAATTTTGGATCACGGTCAGCTGACACGGACGACCCTTAAACAAAAGACTCATCAATATACTACAAAACTTCCACGCCACACTAACAAGAGTGTAGGCCTCGAAAGATTTAACACTCGCAAGATTCGCTTACACAACATCTTCTTTAGTTAAATGTTAAAAAACATAGTCATATTTTTCAGAAATACTTTAATAAATATGTACATACATACACAAATAATTTACCAATTTATTACGACAAAAATTGAGCAATCAAATTTCTAAATGCAGTGATTGTATGATACATATTTCTGCGTTCATTAATATTCATATTGTATATATATATTCATCCAATAATAATTAAACTCGGAAACATCACTAAGTTGTTGTTGTTTTCACTTTTTTTCCCTTTGAATATTAACCCTTTATCTACTGACGCTACTTATAAATACCGTTTAAATCTGGATTATATATTCGTAATAGGACTATTTTTGAGGATGGTATTCTAAATAACACGGAGAATGTAACCCAAATAGTAAGAATTTGATATAAGCTAAAAGTAGAAATGAAAATTTTTAAATTAATAATTAAATTAATTAAAATATTTCTATTAATTAAAATTTTTCTCTTGGGTTCTCTGGGATTAATCTGCGAGGAAACTTAACTACTGGTGCAAAAATGAAGTGGGAAAATTGATGGCAACATAATTTAGTAGATAAAGGGTTAAACAGAATTATCTCAAACAATTATCTAACGAAAGTAATAACTCTATTTCTTTCTCTCCCTTTTCGCATTCACTAAAAATTTGATTAAAACAAACATAGTTTGCTTCTCAAAAAAAAATTTCGTATTCTAAGTAGCGTAGAGTTATTATGTGAATCATTATAATCGAAATGCTTGTGTTTTACAATTCATAAAATAAATATTATCCAAAGAAGATTGTAGGCATTAGGGCCCGGGGTTTCAATTTTTTTTATCGATTTTGTATTATATATGGAATCTACTTAACCCTGCTGATCACCCTAATCAGTTCAAAACCAATTATTTTATTTTATTTTATGTTTCCATTCAAAGCAAGTTGAGGGATTGACTGAAATAAATCTCATAATTCCAAGCTTTGATCAAAGATGCAGTGATATTAGAGTAGGCCACCTATTCTGCGGTGCTCGTACAGGGAAATCCTTTCAAACCGTTCTCATTTACCAGGGCGTCCTTCAGGAAAATTGGCTTTCGAATTTTAAATCACCAGAAAAAAATACCGAGATCTTACTACAAAGCCACTCTCTCTCAATTGATTATAAACTTAATTTATACATAATTTTAATAAAAAAATTTGAAGCATATATATATACTATATATGGCTTCTTCAATTTCTTTTTCTAACGGTTGCAAATATTTACATAGAAAATACCGAGTAAAGCATGAAATATCAATAAATAATTTTTAAAAAAACCAATAGCTTGATTGTAGTTATGACAAACTACAATAGCTTGTTATGGCCACCATTAAATAGTACCTAACCTCATTAGTCTGGGGAAACGAGAACTGAAGTCTTACTCATTCAGCATTGGAGAAATGAAGACTTTTGGCGAGAAAGTTAGTTTTTCTCTACTTATAATAAAGTACGAAGTGTGTGTGTGTGTGTGTGTGTT
>JAOUZG010038069.1:424922-437751 GCA_026289955.1 Argiope argentata | reverse complement strand
AAATGAAATAAATAGGAAATGTGATATTATTTAAACAATAAATGCAAGAGTAAATTTTTCTTGATCGTTTGCAATATCAAAATTATTAATTCAATTAAAGAATTAAAATAAATAAAAATACAAAGTAAAAATATATTACAAAAGTGCGACAGTTAACACTGAAAGAATTTTTAGAAAAGCACCAAACGATAATCTTCTGAGAGCGAAATTAATTATTTAAAGTTAAGAAATCTTAAACGAATTTCGAAAGTGACGTCATTTCAAAAAAACGACGAACAAAAAGCAATTGATAATCAGTAGTAGTAAAATATTTTTGCATTCTTTTTTTTTAATTTTTAAAACAATAAGACATGTTGTGAATTGTTACTTTTACTTATGTGAAGAAGATATTTTGTGCAAATCAAAGAATTCGCCTTCGTGATTGTAATTTATCTTCGCATTTTAATGAATCATGCGAAATAAAAACGCATCTGCTTTCAACGAAGCATACGTAATATTAAAGCTATACTGGTAAAAGCAGGTCAGCTATTTGAAAATGCATCTTCTTTCAAACAAGCATACGTAATAATTAATAATGCAAAATTTGTAAAAGCATATAAAACTATTTTTACCCGCATATTTCGGAGACATCAAAACTTTCCAACCAAAACAATATCATCTTCTCAAATGAGAAAAAATAAATCAACTATCATTCCAAATTAAACATATAAAAATGTCATTTTCGGCAATTGTCTGTATAAAATGAAACAAATATGAATCATGATATTTTTGGACAATAAATGGATGGAAACGTTTTCTATGATATTTTACTATACATATACTACTAATCCAATTAAACAATTTTATTTAACGCAAATATGGCTTAACATCTACAAGGCATCTTCTGTAATCGGAGCCCAACATCTAATTTCTGAATTTTTTTGGGAGAGACATAAATATCTTACCAATTTGTCTGTGAAATATATAATTAGTAGAATGAGGGAAAAACGCTAATGAATTAAATTTTTACATACATCATCTGCTCTGTGAATCATATAATTAGTAGAATGAGGGAAAAACGCTAATGAATTAAATTTTTACATACATCATCTGCTCTGTGAATCATATTTAGCAAAATATTCTAGAGATAATAAGTCCTTAAAATAAAAAAGTAGCACTCCAATCAACTAAATCAATCATCAAAGCTGATCGATCTATGCAAATTTCAATATAACTATTCGATATAAACTTTCGATTTTAGATCACTTTATCAAGATATCAAAGAAGCCAATCAGGGTTACTCTAAAATAATTGGCCTACATTATGAAAATGATGATTGTTCTAAATTTGCAATATTCAGAACTGAATAAATCAGCCAGATTTGAAGAAGATAGAAATGCTTATTTATTTATTTAGAAGTTGAAATATTGAGAAGATTTTACAAATATGAATCTATAAGACCAAAGGAATTTAAACCATGATTTTTTATATATGTTTATAAACCTAAAAAAATGTTATTATTGAGAGCATTTACATACATCTAAAAATAAAAATAAAAACTGAAGGTTTCAATTAACCGGTGAAATTTTTGCTAAATAATTCCTTGAGATCTTATAACTTATAAAAAATATATAATGTTTCAATTTCTGTATTGAACATACATAAAACTTCAATGTCGGACTACTTTGCTTTCAGTTCATAGTTTTATTAAAGGCATGCTTGGATTGAATAAAAATTTCTTTATATTAAGTGCACTTCCATCATTTCCACTTTAATTTAAAACTGAATTTTACGTTCACTGATAGAAAATCAAAGAGAGAATTGGAGTTCAAAGATAGGACTGCTTAAGGCCTACATAATAGTATAAGTGAATTACATGATTATCGAAATTTGAAGCTTAAAAATATTTTGCTGAAAAACTTATTATGAGACCAAGTTACATAAAAAAAAATTGATTTAACCCTTTAGTCGGCATTAATACTGGCGAACCGACTGGTCGCCAAAGGCGGCTAGTCTTAAATAAAAAGAAATGTCAAATGTTCTCTAATACTACATGCGAAAAACGAAAAATGAAGATCTGAATTCAGAAATTCTCGGGAAATTTAAATGAAAATGTCTTAAAATAGAAACGATGTGAAAGCGTACTCGTCTCGGAATAATTTTATCTTGATGATTATTAAAAATAATGACGGTTTATTTTTGTAATGATGGTTTATTTTTATATCATGAAAACAAAATCATAGATCATTAAAATTGTTTACGATCTAGATTTCCCAATGAGTATTTCTCAGCCATTATTATTTTTAATTCTACTTGAATGTTAAGATACAGTTCATTATAGAGGATTTAAACCTAATTAACAATGGTTCTCTAGGTAATATTTTTTGCATAATTTAATTTTCTACATCCGAAATTAAGATAATTGTCTGTGTATGCTTTATAATATTCAAAGATATAAACAAGTCGATATACAAGCATTGAATATCTTACTTTTTCAGAAACTAATTTATACATTAATCCAATAATAATAGTTTGAGATATATTCCAAATTATTAAAAAAATTTTAAATTAAGTATTATTTTTATCTTAAATAAATGAATAAATGCACTTCTGAAAAAAATTGTCTTAATTTTTATAGTTTCATTAGTCTTATCATGAATATTTAGTAAAATAATGCACTAACGCCAGCTTTTTTCAATTCCTACTATTCATTTATACTCTCCTTATATTTATATATAGTATTCAAATTTTCTATCGTTAATAAAGTACTTTTTATTCATCCACTCAAATCCAAATACACTTTTAAGACTTTTATTGAATCATATTTGATTTTAATGCAGTTTTTCATATATTAATTCCTTAATCAAATTTAATTAACTTTTAATACTTGAAATAAAGTTTAAGCAGTTTATAATGCAGTAGCTCAACAACAGGCAGTAACTCAGTCGGTAAAATGCAAGAATATCAATATTTTTCATGTGAAGGTGAAGAATGCAAGTTCAGTTCTTGCGAAAATGAATAACTTTTTTGAAATATTAATGCTAATAATTACCATTAATGTTAATTAAAATAATTATTTTAATAATATTAATGGTAATTATTTTAATAAAAAGTAACTAAAATAAAAAAAAATTATTTGTTGGTTAAAGGTTAGGAATTGGCTTTAATTTTTTTATATTACTTGTTATGAGTAAAACTGATGGTGTTCTGAAACTTAAAATTTCATTATATTTAATTATTAATTATTTCGTTAATATCACCTTTATTTTTAGCCTCTGATGCAGTATCATAGCGACAAGTTATAGACTTCAGGCAGGATGGTTTCACATGAAACCATCCTGCCTGAAGTCTACTGTTTGTCCATAAGGAGATCTCTGGCCGACAGTCGTCTATGTTTACGGCGGGAGTTATAGAAACAGGTTACTACAGGAAGAGTTCATTTCGCAGAGGTAGAAATTCATTCAAGTTTCTTACGTAGGCGCATTTAGCTCCTAATTGGCGGTATTGATATATTGCCTTTAATTTTCGACAGCAAATTCGAAAAATAATTCACTGGGCCGAAAATCCTTTGCATACTTGTAATTTTGAAAAAATATATTATTCCTGTTAGAATAATATAGAAATTCCGTTCTGATTTGTACAGTTAGAATAGAGTAAATCAAATAGAAAAACTGAATTATATATCTTATTTATATATCTAACGAGTGCACAAGAAGAAGTAAAAATAAAGTAGAATCCAGCATGACAAAAAATTAATCTTCATTTTATTTGTTTTAAATTTATGTAACTACTTAAGATCAAATTCTGCGCTGCAAACGCGAAGTAATCTGTCTAATTCAACATAAAAATAATAACATAATAATCGTAATTATTTCATAATTTTTATAAAAGGTTGCTGTTAGTAAAATATCCATTGTTAAATATGTTTAAAACTTCTCCAAAATAAATTTATTTATTTATTTTTGATATACATACTATTTTTCGAAACTCAAAATTAACAATTACATTTTATCAAATTTTAAGGATAATCAAAAGTATGTTAAGCTGAAACTTTTGATTATCGACATATTGAATAACAAGAGCACATTATTGAAAAAATAGAAAATAACAAAAAGTAATCAAATAAATTTCTTAGCTTCAGAACATTAACTAAATAAAATTCTATATCTTCTATAACTTACGATTAAACTAATTGAAATGAAACAAAAAAAGCAATTTTAAAATTCCCTTTTTATTTATAAAACGCATCAATTATTATTAAAAGATTGCAAAACTAGCAGAGATCGTGTGACAGTTGTGTACTTTCAATTAAAAGAATTCTAAAACACTGTGACAAGATTCCGTTTCTTCTGAATTGGAATCCGATTCAATGTTTCCAATCTGAATTACTAGTTCTTCTAAAACCTCATCTTTTACCCAATACGAATTTTCAGCAAGTTTCAAGCAAAATTCTATAACATTATACACAATTTTACGTGCTTGTGATTTTAAAGTCTCTCCATTCTTAAATCGAAAAGTCATTTTAAAGGATCTCAAAATTCAAGAGAAAAAAATCATTAAATAATGAAATGCAGTTAATATTAACCAAAGAAAATATTAATAAAATATAAAAGAAGTAAGCTAAGCAAATATAAAGATACGAGCAACTGCGGTAAAAGCGAGAAGACGAATGAGCAATATTTTTTTTATCGCTTCATTTTTTCGCCAAGATAAAGAATACCCCCGCAGACTTCTGTTCAATTACACACATTCGAAATGGATCCTCCCTATCGACGCCTGTTTCTATAACGCCCGCCGTAAACATAGACGACTGTCAGCCAGAGATCTCCTTATGGACAGACAGTACCCGCAGTAGTATACCTGCCTTCACTCTGTGTTTATCATTCGATTGCGCTTAAATCTGACGTCATGGGAAAGGGTCCACTCCCTGTTATTGGTTTGAAAGTTTAATGAATGATGAGGGGGGGACGGATAACAACTCAAATACTGACCACGTCATCTGACCAGTATTCAAACTTATGAGGCATGTGATAAAGTAATCCTACAATAAATTGCTTTTTAATGGACGTTTAGAAAACCAACTAAAAAGATATATATCAAATTGAAATTTTTACATAAACGTGATATTTTATTTTTGAAATTCATTCTTTAAGATATTGGGAGTGCTTTAAAAAGAATCTTAGTAAAAATTTATTCGTCTAAACGTGAAACATTTATTTGTGCGTTTCCTACAAGTAAACAGTTTTAAATGCTGTAGAATAAGGAAAGAAAGATGTTGAATCATGCATTTTGTTTTAAACAAACATGTTAACGCTAGATTTTTAGTGAAATGGAATGTTCTAGTCCGATGAATACCTTTTACAGAGTAATCGGGAATATCTATCTCTAGAAAACTCTCGCACGTCCGCTCACAACGTGATTCAAGAGTAGATTAACGTAAGGAGTGTAATTAATTATATACCATGATATTTTGATAGATATTTCTCAACATACGTCGGTTTAGACAAAAGAAAGTGTAAGAATCTTTTAGTAGAATTTGTCTAGATCAGATATATTTTACCCCTTCAATCAGAACATGGGAACCGCTCACGAAAGTGTTTTTACAAAGCTTTAGTTTACTTAATTAAATAGGAAAAACGGAATTTCTTAATTAACTTTACTTAATTAAGTAGGAAAATAATATTTAAGAATATTCATATGGTCTAAGCTTAACTTAAAATTAAGAAATTAATTAAGTTTAAATTAGGTTTTTAAATATTTTAAAATATTTAAATTTGGTATTCGGAAACGCTTTTTTTAGATCACCATTTCTTTTAATTCAATCTTAACTATTATTTTTGAGAGTACCTGAATATTATATAGTTATTGAATATTAATTTCTGTTTTATTTCTATATCTTTTTTGTCTGCTGAAATAAGCTGAATCTCTAAATATTTTTTCAGCATTATTTTTATTTAGGATTTGACATAGTTTTTCACCAGAAACGCAAATTTAAGCTTTTCCAGAATCGAATTTTATTATTCTTGAGAGATCGGTTAATTTTCTCTTGTATAAATTTATTTAATTTATTATTATTGGAAGTTGGTTGTTTTTCCAAACTTATATTGTGCCTTATTTCTATCTGTTAGGGGATCACTACATGTTTGAAACCGATTTTAATAATTACCTCTGATTTTGATTTGTTATACCACTACAAAGAAAGAAAACTTCATGTTACTATAGATTTCTGTCTACAATTTTAGTGCTAATATATATTATACATTTTAATTTTACGATATATTACAATTTTTTTTTCTTAAGGACTCTGCTAACAGGAATGAAATTTTCTGCAAAGCTCTCGTTCGTTAATCTGTGACTATCATATCCGTATTGCTGTTAATATGGTTAATATGATAACAACCCGTCTAGACGATCACTTTTTCTAGAGTAGAAGAGTATTTGTTGGGATATCGTTCTTCGAATCGCTTTAACTTCTACCGAGTATACATCTTTTTTATCTGTCTTTATCTGATCGCTAGAAAGAATCTCTTTCAATATCGGAATGTAGTTAAGAGAACGATAGAGGGTAACATATTCCTTTCTGTACAACTTTTTATTGAATAAATGATTCTCATGAATGGGAAAATAAAATCCTCATCAAAGAATTTACTAGTACAGCAGATCACTTAAATCACATTATTCCAGCGTATGATTTATATCTATCACAGTGGTTGATTTGGAGTTTCAGAGGCCCGAGGCGCAATTCAATTTGAGGCCCCCCACCTTTCTGTTATATTTATAGTATGCACTCTTTATACATACTTTTCACTCTGTTAAGCTCTATATCTAATTGTGTGTGTGTGTGTGTTAAAAAAGAAGGGTGTGTGTAGACGCGAGACCTAGGTGCATAAAATTGAAAATTAAATTCATATTACTTGGCAGTATTTAAAAGAATGATCAAGTTCAGAGTGTGTTGAGGCTGTTCATTAAAAAATATGTGCTGTTTTATACCATACTTAAGCAATATTTTTCAGAGATACATGCATAAAGCTTCCTTATACAGTAAATCAATTACTATATAATGGAGTTGTTTTCCTCTTTTGTTAATAAAAATTTTGGATTTGTTTTAAAACTATCAAAGTTGAGAATTATAATTAATTTACGGGTTTTTTTAACTTTCAGAACAGTTATTTTCTAACTACTTCCATCTAATTAAACTGTTCTAAAAAACAAATAATGCTTTTTATTGAAAAACTGAGAAAACTAATAGATTAATTTGCATCTAATTAGTAATCCCTAAAAATTGGAAGCTTTTTGGGTTTGTAAATTATTTCTTAACTCTAGTACAAAGTTTTTTCAGATTTTTAAAAACTTTTTTAAGAACAGCCTTTATTATAAAAACGGAAATTTGTGGTTACGAAGATTACTAAATTTCAGTAGATAAAATTGTTTTAAAAAACAAATATTCGATGAATATAAAAAAATGTTTTTTTTAATTTAATAATAACTTCTTCTTTATAAATATGTATATTAATTAAACCGTTCTAGTAAACAAACAATACCTTTTGTTGACTGAGAAAACTATTCGATTAACTCTTAGTTTTAAAACTGAGAAAACTAGTCGATTATTTTGCATCTAATTAGTAATCCCTGAAAGTTTGGAACTTTTAGGTATGTACATTATTTCGTAATTATTGTACAAAAGTTTTTTCAGATTTTTTTAAACTTTTAAAAACAGCCTTAATTATAAAAATTGAAGCTTGTGATTACGAAGATTACTAAATTTCAGTAGAAAAAAATTGTTTAAAAAAACGAATAAGCGAAAACATTAAAAAAATTAATCGTATAAAAAATAATAGCTGGACTTTAGACGATTTTTCCGAGTTGAAAAATCCCCCCCCCACAGTTAAGAGGAGAAAGTAACCAGTTTATTATATCTTTTTGACTAGTGAAAATGCCTAACGATTTGCATTGTGAATCAGCACTGGTTTTAATCTCCAAATGCGCCAATAAATATAAAGCCACTATTACAATATTTTCAAAAGTACGAAAATTTATTTAAAAATTGTATGCTTACCAATCTTCACATTGATCAAAGGTCAAACACAGAAATGAATTTCATTTCACAACACAAATTAAGGTTAATATTTTTAAAATGTGAAACGCTAAGTCCCTAACAACAGGATGTTTTGAAGAAACTAACCTCTTTAAGGGTACAATGGACGTTGAAACTAAAATTTCTCAATTTTTGAGGTATTGTTTTGAAATTTTAATGGTAAATGCATTTTATCAATCTAATGCATCAATAAAAATTTCAGCAAAATTTATTGATAACTTTTTTATTTTGTTAAAAAAATATTTTTAAAAGATGAAAATATTGTAGAATTTCAAATTGTTCCATGCGCATAAAAATAGAACTTAAATGAACTATTTCAGTGTTTTCAGATACATTTTTTAATTCTACAAAATATTTTGCATATTTAAATTAATTCAAAATATGATTTTTCTTTTAAAACTTGGCATTATTGACTTTGTTTCAAAATTTTTAAAAAATCAATGCAATAATATTACTTCAGATCTTCAATAAAAAAATATAAACCACATAATTTATCTTAAAATGCAAAATTATATTATCATATGTTCATACAGCATAAGATAAAAGTTTCAGAGTTGTAACTAAAAATATAATGCGCATGGAGTATTTGAAAATTTGGACAGCATCATAAAATTTCATTTTGAGAAAAAGCTAAAAATACATTTCAATGACTTCTACAGACCAGAAACATAATTGAAACAACTTAAATATGTTAAATATTTATATTTATAAAAAAAATTGTTTATTTTTTGCAATATATACATCCATAGATTTATAATATATTTGTAAGAATCCACAAAACATATTAAGTTAATACTTCTGGTGTAGCAAAACCAACTTCTTTTTTTCAATTAAAAAAAGTTCAAATAAAAATTAGACTTGTTTAATAACATTTAATAAGCCACAAAGATTAATTTATATTCATGTAACATTTTTAAACTATATATGCAGCCATAAACATACAAATTTTGAAGCAAATCAAAATACACCTGCTGCATAAATTATATCCTCATGTTTTTCTTCTAATTTGACATGTGCTGATTTTTTGAATTTTTTTTTCATTTTATTGTTATTATATGATGGCAATATGATACATGCTTATAAGATACAATTTATTTTATATCATTAACTATTTTTTTTCTTAGTTATAATAAATCAGCAATCAAATTTTGATACATTTTCTTTGTTGAGAAAAGAAGGGCTTTAGATCTTTGTTGTTCACTTCAAAGATTTTTTTCTGTAAATTCCTCCTTAAATACAGAACCAAATTCTTTACCATATTTAGCACAGGATAGACACAATTTTGAAGAATAAACAAAAAAAAACTTGCTTAAATTATTTGAAGAAATTTTTCCTGAAATTCATGACAAATAATATTCTTCAAAAAAGAATACTAAAGTGTTTGCACAGAACAATGTAACTATTATACACAATTTTAAGATGATGAATTCAATATTTCAGGTTTATTGCATTTGGTAGAAACTTCCAAAATGTCATTAGAATTGCTTGGTTATGAATCAAATGATTTCTTTGTCCATCATATCTTAGCATTTTCAAACTTTGTCTGCTTTCATTTGGACGACCTATTAGGCTTTTGGAAGTGAAAACTGATTAAATTCTTTTTAAAACAAAATTTAGAAAAACAAAACAAAAAAAAGATAATTAAAAATAGAGTAAATTTTAATTTCAACCATGAATAGAACTGCTTTTGTATCTAATTTCAAAGAAACTAAAACGAGCAATTCGAATATGAAATATACGAAGAACGAATAAACAAACCAAAACAAACAATAAAAGAAAGAAAAAGTAGAAGTTTTTAACATCTGCCAAAGCAAAAACAACAACATAAAGTCAGAATTAAAAATTAAATACACTAGAGTGCTTGGAGGAAAACAAAACCTTTTTTACAGCAGCTGTCCAAATGAAAACAAGTGGGTGTGGCATCATAATAACAATAACAAAACGCTGATATTGAGCAAACTTATTAAGATATCAAAATAATTTTTTTTCCAAACGATAGCTTACAGTTTAAATATACATATAAGATCAAAATAAAAATATAGCAAATTTCATCGATTTTTTACATTTTCATCGTCCATTGTACCCTTAAGCAAAGAATTTCTAACCAAGGTCTCTAACTAATGTACAGAAGAGTTTTTTCGTTTCATTCCTTTGTTAATAACCTTAGTTTTTAAGCTTCGAATGTGTGGATCTTTTTCGTTTTGCATTTTAATTCTTAAATAAATAAATATTATTATAAAATTTTTCATGTGTTTCTCGGCTTTTAATTTTTCAAAATTTGATCATTGTTCTTTAAATTAAAATTTTATCCAAAATACTGTCAGGCTTGCAGTCCCGTCGTACTTAAGAGTACTTGTAATAAAGAATAATTCGCATTACAAACAAAACAAGATGTAAAAAAATAGGGGATTGTGGTGAACCCAAAATATTATCATATATTCTCTAATAAAGGTGTTGTGCAAGAAAACACATTGAATGGCATTGGCGCACAATATTAAACGAAATATTAATCTTTGGCATGGATTTAGCATTTTTATTTAATCTATCGTCTCATATTTGGCGAGTTATTTGTCGATTAATCCTGACATGCGGTCTGAAGTATCCAAAAATTGAATTTGTGATTTCGATGCTTTAATCCTAACCGATTGAAACAAAAATTTGACAAACATCTACACTTTCGCTTATAAAATCCCATTCCAGATTCGATATATTTAATGCACTGCGTTTTTGAGTTATCACATTTATATATTTCTGGAAATAAAGATAGACCGTTTACTTCTCATTAGAATTGTTTCAAAATTTGATGGACATCAACCATAAACGTGTTAAATCCATGTACCAAATCTTATCTATCTAGCTCTCTTAATTTTATTGATATTTCATTACATTACGTTACAACAGGACGGCCAGACGGTCTCTGAACTCATTTTGCTGAAAATTTGATAGAAATTTATGAATTTGGTGTAAATATAACTTAACATATTTCCTACTTCTAACTCAAAGAGGTTTAATGTTATCATTGTCACAGACAGACAGACAGATGGAGATTTTCCAAAAATGTGTTTTTCGAAATCGAAAGGTAGGGAAGTCTAAAATGCGAAAAATTGTCAAATTTTCGAGTTTACATTTTTTTTCTTTTTTTGATGATTATTATTATACTTTCATTATACTACGCATACGAGAAAGAAAGAAAATAAGCGATATTGCACAACACGAATGATAAGCAGACATTTTAAAATTAAATGTAAAATTCTTGCTCTGTTTCCCGGCATCAGTCTATATTTAACGCTTGTTAAGACTGTTAAATATACATTTAATTAAACTTTTATCCCAAATCCATTTGCAGTCAAACCTTGCTTAAGAGTATTTGTCATAAAGAAGGATTCTCATTACAAACAAAACAAGCTGTAAAAAAAGATTAAAATGAAATCTGCAGTGCATATTTCGATGCATCATGTCAGAACATCATTTCTTGAACGGCCAAGCGCCACGTCTCGTACAAGTTAAATTATATTTTTTATTCATTTTAATCGTTTCATTGAATGAGTCGCTTTAGTATTGCAAATGATCTGAAAAAAACTATGCCCCGCATTTATTGTTTTAAAAAATATCACATTTCTTACTTATTTCATTTCATATGATCACTAGCTCAAAATGGCATTTTTCTTGGTTTTATTTGCAGTAGCAATTAACTTATTTTTTAATCAGAGCTTTTGTAAATGCAATGCGTTATTGTAAGCTGGTTTTTTGAGAAGCTCAGGCAGATAATAGAATTTTTATTTTTAGCCTACGGATATTTTTATTTTTCTGACATGATAAAAAACATGATTCTGACATGATAAAAAAACTGAAACCATTAAATATATATTGAAATACAAAGCATTAAAAACCCCCGATAAGCATCATGCTATTATATTCCATTATAAGTTAGAAGTATTTCAATTAAATGTTATCATAAATATAAATATAGCTAGGAGCTGCATTCTATTTGCAAGTTATGCAAGAAAGTTCTTCAAGTGGGAAGAGATAATTACTTCCGTAGGGCATCAACTTACCAGTAAAATTAGGGAAGATTCTGAAAATGTAGAAAATTGCTGCATCATATCTTCAGAAGAACCTCCCTATTAAGGCTGTGGTTTTGAGCACTACAGATTCGTTTCAAGTTAACGCAGTATCCCATTTGTGCTAAATCTTGAAGCGAAGAGAAAAACCAATTTTATTTTTTTATAAAAAAATGTGTATTATAAATTACGGTATTATAAATTTTTTGAGCATTTTTTTTTCAAAAAACATCCAGTTTTACATTGGTCCTATGGAAAAATTTGTTCCACTCAAGAAGTATTTCGTACTATGAGTAGGATTCGGGAACAAATTGTGCTCGTTAAGAAGGGTTCCACAACACTTTAAATAGTTATCGCATTGTCAGTTTTAGTCATGAAACTTTTAATTCTGATAAAAATTTCTATGTAAAATTTATGGAAGTTTAAAGGCTACAAAAGTATTTTACCAAATCCAACTAAAAGGACTGAGAGAATATACAATTACTTAAACTTTATATGTTATTTTTTTATTGACTGAAAGAAGATAAGTAAAACAGTTCTTATTCGATCGAGATCATTTTTCCAAATGGAAACATATGCCTACATTTAATTACTTAAAAATTAACTGTAAGATTTTTATTAGAATGGGTATTAAATTCCCCCCCCCCATAAATATTATATGTGTATGAAACTAGATGCAACTTTGGAAGGTTTA
>JAOUZG010038069.1:413601-424912 GCA_026289955.1 Argiope argentata | reverse complement strand
TATTATATGTGTATGAAACTAGATGCAACTTTGGAAGGTTTATTTCACTGTATTAAAATATGGAATGCTTACCTAAAAGGGTCATATAATTAATATTCATCTAATTTTTTCCCATAAATATTATATGTCTATGAAATTAGATGCAACTTTCGAAGATTTATTTCACTGTATTAAAATATGGGATGCTTACTTTGAGGGGACATCTAATCAATGGACATCTAATTTTTTCCTATAAATATTATATGTCTATGAAATTAGATTCAACTTTGGAAGGTTTATTTCACTGTATTAAAATATAGAATGCTTACTTTATGGGGACACAAAAAATTCATAGATATAATATTTTAAGATTTTTTAATGCAGACAATTTTTTTAAATATATATATTTATTTAATTTACTGTCAGTTATAAAATTTAATAGAATTATAAAAAAATTAAATAATAATTATACTAACTTGGATAAAATAAAACATTTAGAAGATACAAATAGTTATGAGAAAAACAAAAAGTAGCAGAAGGTTAGGCGTTTCATTCACTTGATTTGCTCTTAATTAATATTGTATAAAATTTATGGGCACTTTAGTTATGATTTGTGGGATGTCTTCTAACATGATGAATTTCGGGCTGGATTCTAGAAGTTCATCCAAATGAAACACGAATGTGAACTAATTCCTCTTGAAAGGTCCCAGGAAGGCAAGCTACATCCATGTAGAAGAGCAAACTTCTACATCATGTATTCTAAGAGATTTCCTCTTTATATTGGGAAGGATGTGCCAACCTAAATTATATTTAAAATTAGTTAGTAGGAAATATTATAACGCGGAAGAGTTCTACCTTAAGAACTCTCATTCATATGGCTAATTACAGGTAAATTTCTCAAGTATAAAATATGAAGAATATAAAAAAATTATTTTTATCTCTGGTAGATGACGTATCTAGCCGTGACAAAAGTTATAATTTAATACGCATTACACTATACAGGAAGCTTTTTTAAATTATAAAAAGAAGTTTTGTTACTAGTGACATTTGCTATGGACAACCGCACTGACGGCCGTTAGCGATTTAAGCCTAAGCAGAGTCTCTTGTTTTGTAGTAGCGCCAACTAGGGGCAAGAGCACGACTTTTGCTACTCACTCATCACATCCACTTGCACATCCCGTTTTTAGATGGGGTGGGGGTGGAAGGGGCTTATTCATACACCTTACAGATAAAGCAAGAAAGTACAACCATGCCCAAACCGGGAGTCGGACTCGGGACGCCCAAATCACGAGGATGACGTTCTACCTCTTTACATTCTTTCTATGCTGGCTTCCTCTGTAATAGGAAGCCAGCATAGAAAGAATGTACATCATGTTTTATATGTTCACGTACTTACTTAAAATAAGAGCCAACATAAAATTCATGTTGACCTTGGATTTTCTTCTTATTTTTTTTTCTTTGATGAATAATTTATTCTATATTTTTGTGCATATTATCAAGTGTAAATATTTTTTAAATTGATTCTTTTATCTTTAGTTTCAAATGAGCTTCAAAATTATCTCTTGATTTTTAATAGAATTTCTTACGGCTGAAATAATGTAAGATTCTTCAAACCTTTTTCAACTGAATTAAGTTGCCATCAATTTTCGAACTTTATTTTTGCACCAGTATACCAGTCCTTAAAAAATAATCCCAGAGAACTCAAGAGAAAAAATTTAATGAATAGAAATATCTTAATTAATTTAATTATTAGTTAAATATTTTTCATTCCTACTTTTAGTTTATATTAACTTTTTGCTATTTGGGTTACATTCTCCGTGTTCGGCAAAAATAGTCATATTACGAAAATATAATCCAGATTTAAATGTTACTTATAAATACCGTTAGTAGATAAAGGGTTAAAATATAAAAAGAATACAACTTTACAAATATGTGAGATTTTATTATCTATACAATGATGAAAAAAAAACATCGCATCAAAAAAATATGTACATTATTCATTAAATTCAACTACGAAATTAACAATTCTAGACAAATTCTTACATTCACAAACGTAGAGGAGGGAATAAATACAATTAGTCTTCGCTCTAAAATAAGGCTTAACAACCAGGAGAATGAACGCAAGCTTGCATCCGAACAAAAGCATTGGCGAAGTGCTCGAGTCTAGCTCGCCTTCATAACAGAAAGATGACTTCATCGATAAAGATTCGATCTGTCTGGAAAGGTTCCATGGTAAACAAAAGAATTGCTCGGAACAGACGGGAAACCGATTTCTTCCGAAGATGGGCATTCTGAGTCGAGAGTGTCATACTGAAGGCCACCAGAATGATTCTGAAACGGAAGAATTGCAGTATTTAATTGATAAATTTTATTCGATGTGATAGATCAAAATTTATTGCCAAGAGAACTGATTATGAAAAAAAAATATTATTAAATAAGTATTAAGTTCGTACAATAGTCTTTGCGAAACTTAGTCTATTGTTCGATTTTGGCGATTAAACATTGGAAAACAGTTAATACACAAAGACCAGAGAGTCAAATGTGTACTTTGGATAACTTTTTTTTCAAGGGGTAAACACAAAATATGACACAAAACTACAGTTGTAATCAGAAAATTACTATCTAAATTGCATAAATGTAAATCATTGCGTTTTTGAGTTTTCAATTGCGTGCATGCGAAAGAACAGACCGTTAGATAGTCAATTCTTGGGAAGATCCGGTTTAACCCCTTAACCGGTTTGGCCGTACGTGCATCGATTTGTCGAATTTTGATAGTTGTAAACAAAAAATAAATCATTCATTACAATTATAATTCAAAAGTAAAATGACTTCGAATGCGTAGATAATCCAAGTATTCAATGGATTTCCATTTGAATCAAAATAAGAAAATATTCCCAAAATAGAAGGTGTCATCTTATTAGATTGCAAGGAACATAAACCGGTTAAGGGGTTAAAATTTTATAAAAATCTACATTTTAAATGCTAAAATTGAAAACTTAATTATATTTATCCAAGTTATAGTTTTTGAATTATACTGTTTGCATGCATATAGAAGTATGTACCGAAAGACGATTAACTTCTAAACGGATACAAATTACGTACGAATCCACATTTTAGATGTAAATTTCCCAACTGAGTTTATTCATTTTGAATTTGTAATGAGGTTTTGTAATTTATTTATATTCGTGCAGACATCTTTCTAAGAGTATTTCATTTAAAATTTACTAAAATTCTACAGATTTGTTGTAAAGACCATATATCAAATATCATCCATACACCTAAACTTTTTTTTGAATTATCGTATTCACTGATGGACAGACAGACATAACTCCAAAAATGCGTTTGTCATACATGTGCTGATCAAAAACATAGAGATTTATCAAAAACTTGAATATGAATTTTTGGACGATTGCAAAAAAAAAAAAAAAAAAAAAAAAAAAATCGAACATTTGTATATATCATAACGTGAAAGTAAAAAAAAATGTCATTAGACTAGATTTATGGCATACTCAGATTAATTTCATGTAAACAATCTAAACATGAGACTTAAATTCCAGTATTCTCTCACAATCTTGAAGGAAACGACTATTTTTTTTTCCGAAACCAACACTTTTTAGTTTACATGTTGTAGAAACCATCTCATAATCTCTTCACTGTTGTTTACTTTTTGCCGATTATCTCCAAAAATACCGGACAAATTTAATTGAAATATGATATGCAAGTAGGTTAATATTTTTTTAAAAAAGAAAAGATAGTCCATACAATTTTAAGGGTTCACTCGTGTGCATGGATCATCAATACAGAAAATTTTAAGTCAAATGTAACAAATTGAAAGAAATGAGTTAACAGGAAATATTACAGTTATCTAGATTTCACATCGAAAATTCATGCTGAAATTGGGCCTTTTATGATTCCTTGAAGATTCAATCAGATGGAAATTATGAGTTCTGAGTACATGTTTGGTGTCTTATGCTTGTGTATTGAACACATCCCAGCGATTAATTGCTAAATATTGCGCCCTTAAAAGCTTCTTCGTAACTATTGTTCACCAATATCATAAGGTTAATACTACACAGGCAGAAAGACACATAATAATAATTGATACCATACGGGTAAATTAATTCTAATGGTTATTTAAATTTATGTATATTTGATGTTAAAATTTGATAATGTATTTTTTGCCATTTAAAAATATTTTCATTGCATGTAATGTATATGTTACTGTTAAAGTATGAAATCCGTTATTTTCTGGAATACCTAGTTATTCCATGAAATAACTGATCGTGTCCCTTAATGTGTATAACTCTCTTGTATTTCATGGTTTAACTAATTATTTCATAGAATAACGATCTGCAGTACGTAAAAGTGAAAAATAATCTGTATCATATGCTCAATGTTTATAGAGAAAGAGAAAAGTCTAAAAAATGTTTAGAAATTCAACCGAAAAAAATGAAATTAAAGTCGGATAAATCTCATTCTGAAGCCTTTGTGGAGTTTACCGTCCGTATCCCAGTGCCTGAAGTTGACAGAGGAAAAGGTGATGCCAAAAATATTTTAGCTATCATCATAAAAACAACCGAAGAAGGATTTTTCCAACTGGGCACAAGAAACGGCCGCATAAAACAATTCTAATCCCGATCCCAGTTCAGTTCTGCGAATAAAAATTAATTAAAATCGAAGAAGTAGCGAATGTAGAAATATCGCACCGGTCGGTTGCTAAAACTCGAAAGTTTGGGTACTGATCAAGAATTTAAAAAATGTTCATGTAAATCCCAGTGTGTCAACAAAAAGTGTTTGTGTATTAGAAATAATGTCCTTTTTAATTCCAAGTGCCATTTTAGTAATCCTTGTTCTAACAAATGATTTTATGGTACGTTTCCATAAATACCATTTATACGCTGCAATAAATTAGATAAATTGATTCTTTTTCATTTAAATTGTCTATCATTAGTTTATTTATAGAATACCAAGTTATTTCATAGAATAACTAGTTAAAGTGTCAAATTAATAACACATTACACACTTTAACGGACACGATCAGTTATTTCATGGAATAACTAGGTATTCTATAAAATAACTGCATTATGTACTTTAACGGTAACATATATATTATAAGGAAATGTCAATGTTTTAATCAATCTGTTATGTTATTATTATTCAGAAGACTTTTATATACCGTTATTATTATCCGCCAGACTATTTTGCTCCGCTATTGCTACTCACCAGACTGTTATGCCTCTGAAGCGTCTTGATGATGCGTCCGTAGGGATTGCTGTCTTCCTCGTACAGTTGGTTCCTCTGGATTCTCCTCGGAGGCTGAATGGTCGATATGGCGTACAGCTGGCTGGCAGACGCACTGAGGTTGGGAGGGGCGAGTTGCATGGTGGACTCAGAAGGCTGAGGACGAAATAAAACCAGTTGGTTGAAAGAGGTCGAATGTTTAAAAACCAAATACAAACAATAAAAATGTCCGGTTTTAACATTTTTCTACAGATATTGATATAACAAGAAAAAAAAATCTCCTATCAATCAATGTTCGCATATTTCGACAAAAAAAGCCTTTTTGTTTACTTGTTTAATTTGTTGTTGTTACTTATGGCACTTGCCTATGGACAACCCCCCCCCATACAGCAGCAGATTTAAGACGAAAGGAGCGTGTCTTGTTTTTTAAGTAGCGCCAACTAGAGCCAAAAGTACGACTTTAGCTACACTCTCACCACATTCGCTTGCACAGCCCCTTTTTACAGGGAGGCACATTCACACATCTCACAGATAGCACACAGAAGAACAACCATTCCCAAACCGGGACTCCCAGAGCACGAGAAAGACGCGCTACCTCTGTGCCAGAAAGCCGGCTTGTTCAATTTAATGGAATAATGAAATAATTTAATATGAGCTGAGTTTCCTAGAATTTCTCTATTACTTGAAAATTTCACAATAGATCTACAAACAATCATATTGTCAATAATTGCGTCCCCACTTTGACTTGTTGCATATTTGAGCTATCCGTATTCAAATGCGCCAATTCAATAAACAGTCCACAAGTAATAATTGAAATCTTACAATATTATATGCTGCGATGAATACTCTATTCTACGATTATTCGATGCAAATTTTATTTTTGGAATGATTTGTATTATTTTAAACTCTTAATTTTAAATGTAATTAATTCCCAAAGTTTCGTCTTAATTTAGCTCATAGTAACTTCCTCCTAAAATGTTATTTCCTGATCCATTCCAATTTTCCTATTTAATAAATCAAACGAAGTATTATAAAGATAATGCATAATTGAGTCCACTTGTAGAATGGACGGATTAATAAATCCCTTGTGTAAATATTCTTTCAGAGGATTCCTTAGAGGAGTAATAGCTCACTTATGCTTGCTTTTCTCTTGTCAAGGTCAAATATATAATTTCTGTCAATATAGAAATTATATATTTGACCTTGTGTGATTTACGAGAATATCATCTATAGTATATAAGAACAGGTATAAATGTTTCGTCCCTTTTTTAAGCCTTATTATGCTTTCTTGTGTCGCGCTGCTCTTATAAAACGAAATTAAAAAGTTCAACATGTGTTTTCTTCATGACGTTGGGCCACGGTTCTGCAACCTTTTTTTTCAATTCAGAATTTAATTTTATATATATATATATATATATATATATATATATATATATATAATTTAAAAATCTAATTTATCGAAAGCAGAATTTTGAAGTCAACTAAAGCCCCTTTCATCATATACAGGATCAATTTTAATGGCTACATAATAAAAAAGTGTTAACACATTAAAAGTTTATTACTATTTTTCATTTATATAATGCAGCAAAAGTAAATCAGTAGTTATCGATGATTCTAAGTGTTTAAGCAACATTATAAAAAATATTTGCACATTAAAAGTGTATTAATATTCTTAATTGATATCATGAAACATAATCGGGTCAGTATTTATCGAATATTTTAAGTGTTTAGTCAACATTATAAAACCAGTTACAAGCCTTAATAACAAATAATTATAATTTTAAATCCATTAATCAAATTGCTAAGGGATTTAAAATTACAATTAATTTTTTAGTCAAGACCTTTTTAAAAATTCAATATATAAAATTTTTAGGTCCCCTTAAATTAGTGGCGCTTTTGTCCAGTTAGCTCACAGAAAAAGGTGGTCTTAAAAAAAGTCCAGAAAAAATAATAACTTAAATAATAGAAAAGCTTGATATTTCTTCCAGAAAAAAAAATCTTTTAAGAGGGTGTTTTTTTTTCTCCCATGTCATTTTGAAACGCTAAAGGCAAAACTTCAGTTAACTTTCAAGATTACAACAGTTTCTTTCGATGTGCATGAAAAAAATCTAAAAGACTTTTTTTCTTTCTCTCATTTTTTAAATTATAAAAATTGCTAAAAATATTTCTTGAGCAAAAAAAAAAAAAAAAAAAATGACGAACGGGAAAAATGCGGAGATCAATTTTTGCTTTTTTGGCAGCAACGGCAATCAGATGCACAGCGCCATCTATCCTAGAAATCCAGAACTTTCTGAAATGTTGATTTTTATGCTCGATTCTAAAGGTTAAAGTTAATAAAATAACACGAAAGATGGAAGCAAATATTATGGATTTCTCTAAATATATCAATGTAAAACGTTGAATTTTTATATACGTTAAGAAGAATTTTGTAAAAACAGAGATTAAGACATATAAAAATGAGTAAGAAAATGAAAAAAATTGGGTAATATTTTATATTAGTTTCCCCCTTTTTCCCCAACTTTTCCTATTTAATTATAAGTTAATTTCCCGTAATTTTAAAAGAGTTGCTTTGCTTATGCGTTATAGAAATTCACATTTGTAACTGGTAACATTAATATTATACAGAAATTATTAGTATTTTCTGTTTATTTTTCTTTTTAATTTTTATTTATGTTCAGTTCGTTTAGTCAAGCTTAGTTTTATATATAAAAGTTCTAAAAGTTTCAAAGGGATACTCCAAAGCGAGACTTAACAAATCAACGATAATAATATTATACTGGTGAATCCTGATTAAAACATGATAAATCTCTTATTTTAGCCGTCGAACTGTATAATATTAAAGGTCTGCTTTTTGATGAAAATCTATGATTAATTTAATATATTATTGCTTTTATAAATTATATCAATCTAAATTTCCATAACTAAGAAAGACAAACTTTTAAAATATAATTGCAAATCTGTAATGGGAAATTGTAAAAAAAGAATCTTTTTATTGTAATTTCTCTTCTTGGGTATAACTACGTTACTTCTTTCTTGCGTTTTTATTTTTCATAAAGTATATTGTAATATATTTTGGATTATTTTATTGAAAAAAACATTAAAATTATTATCTCTATTATTATTATTGTTCTTGAATTTAATATCTTTTAATAGTGTGTAAAAAAAGTTTTTTTTTTAATTTTATTTTAAGAAATATTTTAATTTTCAAAAAGATTCGAATTAATACTAATCAAATACCTATTTTTATTTAAATAAAAACTAAAGAATTTTGTATTGCAAGCTCAATACACAAGAAGCATTGTCGGACAGTCATGATTTTATTTAGAAAGGAAGGAATTGTTTTTACTTCCTCATACGCAAACTATACAAAAAAGAAAGCATTCTTAACCGTCAAAAAATTCGAACTCGAGATTTTGCTGAATCTTCCAGTTTCTGACCTTTCCAAGTCCAAAAATTCTGGGAATTGTGTTTATTTTCGGGTAATAGCACTTAAAAGTGTTTTGAGGTAGGCAGATAAAATTTTGTATATAAATTGAATTTGCAGATTTCTTTTAAATTGTGAAAAAACCCATTCAGATAAGTTTGCCTGCCCGGCTCATCGAATATGAGTTAACAAAGCAGTTACCAAATAAAGCGATCTAGATGAATGAAATTTGACGTGTAGGTATAACATCTACAATATAGATCCGCTACTGATTCGGAAATAAATCCTTCCGGGAATTAACTAGTTGGCGTTGAGAGATTTTGCACACGTGTAAGTGGGTTAATATAAAAACGCAGTTATTTATATTTATGATATTTAGTATAGGAATTTATGATAACAATTATAGTTCTGCAACAAATTTTGCTTTTATTCATGAAAACAAAAGAGAGTGCTCAAAAGTAAAAAGAATGCAAAATATAATAATGTCAATCGTTGAAACACACATTTTTTTTTAAATTCATTGCATGTTAAAATAAATTCTATACATTAACATCTGAGAAATTTATAACTAAGTTGTATAAAAATTTCCTTTGCTTTTCATTAATTCTAATTGTCTTTGGAGAATCTTTTGAGCTGGAGATGGAGTTCAAAAAATGCTCCTTCTCCACTTTAAAAGTTTGTGGCAAATTTGATAATTCTAGGTTATACATTCCAGGCTATGGAGCTCTAATATACAAGAACAAATTCTAGTTTTCTTTTATTATTAGTGAATTTATAATCTTGTTGAGAATTACTTAACTGAACATAACGTCCAACCAATAATTTTTCCCATTTTATAAGCTTGAATCTCATAAAATTTAACTCTTTTTCAAAGAATATTGAGGAAATGTCCCACTCAGTACTTACCACGTATGTGCTGCCCAGAGGACTAGTGGTTCCCCATCGCACGTGGTCAGCCATTGTCTGGAGTCTGTAACCGGCATGCTTGGACGCCTCGGACTTTTGATGGGCGCGCTTCCAACGACGACTGGACAAAGAAATATTAAACTTTCAGTCACATTGATAACAGAATTTAGTGTTATAGCATGATAAATTTGGAAATGAATGCTTTTTGATATAATCAATTTATATTGATAATTTAATTTTTATTTTGAAAGCAAATGACATGGTATTTTGATTTATATTGTCTTAAATCATATTATCTTCATTTATATTACTTGTACATAAGTAAAATCTATTTCTTACTGGAGACCTAAAGAGCTATTTGAATTACATACAATTAAATTTTCAAAAATTATTAATTAATCTTTTGTTTTATAAGAATAAAGCAGGCTAAAATAAATATGTTAATCAGGTACGGCTTTTCAGAAAATATAATTCCATTTTCCGTTAGATCTTACCAAAATTTAGAGTTTAAGAAAAAAAATATAAAATGACATTGAAAGTTTTGTTGTTGTTTCTTATGGTACTTGCTATGGATAAGATCGCCGAGGTATTCAGCGGTTTAAGCTTAATTAGCGTCTCTTGTTTTGTAGTAGAACCAACTTGGGCCAAGAGTAGAACTTTTGCTACTCACTCATCGCATTCGCTAGCACAGTTTAATTTTACAGGGGGGGGGGATTGACACACCTTACAGACAGAACATAGATGAACAACCGTGCCATAACTGGGAATCGAATCCGGGACGCCAAGATCATGAGGAAAAATGCTCTACCACTATGCCAGGACGCCGGCGCATTGAAAGTAAATTATGCAAAAATAAAAATCAACATAATTTCCTAAAAAATGAGTTTAAAATTCAAAAGACTGTAAGAAGAAGATTGCTTATGGAATTAAAAATTAAAATAAAATTATACATTTCAAATATTTTTGTCAAAAATCCAATTTCAACGTAGGCAATTACATTAAATGTCAGAATATTAGGGCGACAATTTCGAAGTAAAAAAAGTAAAATATAAAAGCAGTTCATTTTACGCACAAGTTAAATTTAGAAAATATGTTTAACAGCATATGACATGTTAGATATCCCTACGATGTATTTAATATCAAGAATACTATACAATACCATGAAGACACTGGAGATCATACTATAGAGTATTCTGTGCTAATAATGTTATATAGCATTTTCTTATTCAGAAATCTATTTTAAGCAATGATTTCACGACACGATTCGTGCATAACGTTTTTTCTCAAGCTCTGTAATAAATCAGATAACTACAATAATTTTTGTGCCTTAATTTTAATTTCAAAATTCAGTTGAAAGCTAATCTTAAAGCTCACTTTAAATTAAATTAAAGTAATTTTGATTTTGGTCCTTTGAACCAGCGGATTGTAGGCAGAGTGAAAATTTTGCTGAATTCGTGCATGACTCATTTATTTCAAAGAAGTGAAAAAAGGATTGGAGTGGTAAAATTTACTATCGAAGAGCAATTCAAATTGAACGACTTATTGCCTTATCATAACGAACAGACTTACAAGGACAAATTTTCAGTAGCAACAATTCCTTAAAAGCTTTAAAGGTTTCAAAGAGGAGTTTTTCTCTAAATTTATTTGTATGCACTTATTTTATTTATGTAGATTTAAAAGCCCAAGAAAAAAGAAAACATCTACACTACCTAAAGTGTGTGTGTGTGTGTGTGTGTGTGTGTGTGTGTGTGTGTGTGTGTG
>JAOUZG010038069.1:388437-413591 GCA_026289955.1 Argiope argentata | reverse complement strand
TGTGTGTGTGTGTGTGTGTGTGTGTGTGTGTGTGTGTGTGTGTGTGTTGGGAGGGCGGGTTAACATAGAAGTATAATATAAATTCATATTCTTCTAAAAACAAAAATCACTTATACTTACTTCCAAAGGTACAAACAACCAGCGGTAATAGCAATAACGATGATGGCAATAACAGATACTCCGACAGAAACACCAACAACTAAAATAAGAAAAAAAAGATTTGTAAAAACACTACCTAACAAAATCAATTTTAGAACGTAAGGAAAAAAATTATGAAGTTGATTAATAAAAAAAATAATTAATACAAAGTTTAAAAAAATATTTGAAAATAATTGCATTTTTATAAAATAATTTGATATTTTTAATAAATATCGTCAATGGTACTTGAAT
This sequence comes from Argiope argentata, assembly GCA_026289955.1. Taxonomy (NCBI): domain Eukaryota; kingdom Metazoa; phylum Arthropoda; class Arachnida; order Araneae; family Araneidae; genus Argiope; species Argiope argentata. Next base: position 413,201 of record JAOUZG010038069.1, on the reverse strand, counting down.
TACCTTCGTTATCGATTTGGCATCTTGACCCACCGTAATTTCCTCTGCATCTACATTAGAAAAAAAAACATTAATATGATGTCACATGATATATTATCAACGAGATATGCTTTGAATTTTTTTTTATTATGGATCAACAGTTTTCAAGAGTCAGATATTAAACATGTCTTGCCTCAATTACGAAATTATACTGAAGTACCAATTATTAATGTAACTTTAATTAATTCACCAAATAAAAAATTCAAATAATGATTAATTCTTTACCAAAAACTAATTAATTCAATTAATTAGAGTATAGTAATGCAGGCTGATGAATTAGTAAGAGTAACAAGACTGGGAATAAAATTAGGATGTATTTAAATTTCCGAGTTTGCTCGATAACTATGTAAAGAAACTGTGTAACCGATTCAAAACTATTCAGGCGAGTTTTTTTTATTTGAAACTTCCTGTAATTATCTAAAGTTACCATTTCAGGTAATTAATTATGGTAAATTTTTATACGCATTCATAAGCGAAATACGTTATATTTCATAAAAATAATAACTTATTTAAAAACTGAATAAATTGGATACAATTATGCAGAAAACATTTGGCTTAAAACATGCGTAATGTAATATAATTTTTCTTTTAAAAAAAATTACCAAAAAATTGATACGGTAATTGTTTTTTATTCAATGCACTGCTAATGTTAAACTGCTACATAGTTAAATTGTTTTAATTTTACAGGTCAAATTTTACGCATATAAGCGCAATTTGTAATAGTGGCCAGAAATCATTACATTGTATTTGTTTCTCTACTACACTTATATATCTAATAATTATATCAGAATAATACCCTTCCTATCGGTGAAAGAAGAAAATTACAATTAATGGGCTTAACACTTTTCTCCTCAAATTATTATTTATCAAAAAGAAAAAAAATTAAAAATTAAGAAATAAAGCTTAGAAAAACTTGATTTTTTATTAATTTTTTTATTTATTACGAATCTACTTTCTAAATAAATTAACTAAAAATATTCATTTTCATAAATATTTTTAATCAATAGTAATAATTTATCTATCTAAGCACCATCCGACTAAAGTAAAATCTTAAAAATTAAAGCCCAAATTAAAATCTGAAAGAATAGAGAAATACTTTTCCCAATGACATCGCTTGTCATCAGTGGGCTGTAGAAAGTTAAATATTTCTGTGCTTATTCTTTTTCACTAACCTGTTGTTATAATTTTTCTCAATATTAAGGAAAGAAAAGCTTATAGAGTTCTGTATGTATTCTAAGAAACTCTAATTTTCCAGGCTAGATACTGTTCGTAATTAATCGCCTTTGGCGAGCAGTTGGTCCGCCAAGAGTGTTAGTAATATTTCGCTCTTTTTAAATCATGTAGACATCATATTCATGATTCCACTAATTTATCAGATATTAAAACTGTATTTTTTAATTGTTTTATATATGCTCGTTTCATTGCTTATATGAACTTTTCTAATGGAGATCAATCACACCATAAATAATAGGACAACAACGTAATAGCATCATTAAAATCTTAAATGTCTGCAAAATTTCGCGGTAATGTACCTTAATATTTTTCATCTGCCTAAAATACTACACAGATATTAAACAAATACTTCTTTAGTCTTTTACAAAAGAAAAAAAATTACGCGATCCAATAATGGAAGCAATGAAAACACAAGATAGAACAATGCCAAAATGTAACAACATTTTTAATTTTTCTAAATTTTATTTAAAAAAAAATTTAAAAATCGTTTCCGTGGTACATAATTTACACTCCAAGATATTATGTACCAAATTTAGAAGCTATATTTCGATTGGCCTGTTCTGTACAGCATCAAGACACATACACACACTCATTCGTCTTTATTATTACGAATGATAAAACTTCCCAATTATTCTTTTTGCAAAAAAAACTATTTTCAAATGCAAGTAAATTGTTTAAAATTAAATATAAACACAGTACATTCCTCAAAATCTGAAAGATAACAGATCAAAGAATGTCTGGACTAACGAAAACACTGCAATTGTAAACTTTCACTTAAAAATGAGCTTTTAAGCTTACTACAATTTTATTTGTATGTTCTTATTTTTAGCAAAGAATATTTTCGGAATTCAGCATGAAATACACAAAACTGTACATAAAGTTATATCGTATATTAATTATTCCAAAATATAATTCAAAATCTCATTTCTTAGGTTGCGTAATAATTGCTCCCCCCCCCTTTTTTTTTAACATACACACACATAGCATTAGTATTATTTCATGTATAATTTTGTAAGATACTTAGTTCAGATAAGTTATAAAAAATTTCTGTACATCATATAAAAATACATTATTTAAAAGTATTTTAAATATTTAACATGCTATATTAACTATAAAAACAGCAACATATTTATACCTGCATTCTTGCCGACCTTGAACAACAACGCACTGTCCTTTCCCATTGCAATAATCAGGAGAACAAGCTGAAAATATTTGAAAATTCTTTAAATCCAAATGAATTGACAGTTTTTTTTCCTTATAAATATATTTGACAAAATGGTGGCATTCTTTTTTAAATATACCATATAAGAATTCAGATCATTTCCAAGTACGGAGATATTTTGTGGGATTATTTCTAACCTCTAAAGTCTCGTCTACAGAATTGTTACGAACTATTAGGGTTTTAATGCTACCTTTCCACTTAATTTGTGACATGGGAAAATCATAATAAACTTCAAGTAGAGAATGAATTAGAAAATTAGGTTTATTAGCATATTCCATGTTAAATTTTTTCTGGAAATTCAAAATGTAATTTAGACCATTTTTTCGAATTAAATCTTAATAAAATTATGTAACCTACTATTTTTTTAAAAAATAAGGCTGGATTTTTATTTTTTTAAAAAGCATGAAAAAGAGATTAACAGTTCCTGATCGAAGCCCCTGAAGAAACAAATGTAGTTTAACCACTTAACAGTTTTATTTTCTTAACTATCTAATAAGATGACACCTTCTATTTTGGGAATATTTTCTTTTTTTGATTCAAATGGAAATCCATCGAATACTTGACTTTTATATGCATTTGAAGTCCTTTTACTATTGAATTATAATTATTATGAATGGTTTATTTTTTGTTTACAACTATCAAAATTCCATAAATCGATGCACGTACGGCAAACGGGCAAAACAACTAAGTGGTTAATATTCTAGATGCTGATTGTTTATAAACCTGATCAGGATCGCTATATAAGTCAAAATAGATTTATTATAGGTTCATAGGATATTTTAGGATAATTTATGGATATCCAGTTGACGGGAGTTGAAAGCTGAGATAATCACCTATATATAGTAAATCAAGCCAATGATATGAATTTCGACTAGATAACATTAAACTCTAGTAACTAATGAACCTTATATAGCATTATGCTCTAGTTAATACCGACAATCGTGATTCTCACCAGTGAGTTAATGGACGATGACAATTAGTTCAGGAAATCGGCATTTAATGAAGCCTAAAAATGGTAAGTGATCCAATACCGATTAAAAATCAAAACCGTTTTTCATATGAAAGCATCGTATAAGCAATACTTTACAAATTGATAATCATGAAATATTGATATATGATATTCATTCCTTCGGTTTATTCGGAGATTTTCAGATTACGCCAAGATTCATTTTATATAAAATGTCGCCAATATGATTACGTTATGATTTCCTTTGTTGGCTACTAATCTAGAGCAATTCATATAATGACAGTTTCAATTTCTTGGCGATTTATCGCGAGGGTCATAAATAAGAACAGGTATCAAAAAGTGCCTAATTATCCTCTGAACGTTTTAAAATTGCATGTAAAAAGGCCGTTAATCTAATGTCCCTATAGGCTGATGGAATATTTTTCTCACCAAATTCTCCTTTGATTCTCACAACACTTACTACTTTTAACTTATCAATTTGCGCCAGGTAATTAATGGGTGTTGTCAGTATCCAGCTATAATTAGATCTAATGATTAACGCTCTCGTGGATAAACTCCAACACAATACAGCGTGGTTAATTTATAATCAGTTTCGACAGCAAAAGCTTAGTTGCTGTATTATGCTTTAAGATTGAATAATATAATGTTTAACTACCAGAGAAATGTGTAAATATAGCTGTACTTTCTTATTCCAATAAATGTGTCATTTTTTAATTGGATTAAAATTGTAATTATATAGAATAACTAAAATTCATTTGAAATACAATCAATATTTAATAAATTTGGATTATCTGTCGATAATATTCCGATTGATAAATGTGATAAAAAACTTGAATTGTTGAACTATTTTCTACAATGGGATTGTATAAAATAACTAACATTCGTTTGAAATACAATTAATACTTGATAAATTTGGATTATCTGTCGTAATATTCAGATTGATAAACTGACTTAAAAAACTTGAATTGTTGAACTATTTTCTGCAATTATTTAATGATCATAATAAATAAAAGGCTGCTGTAATGGTTACTGTCTGAGCACTTAAAAAGAATAAATCACGGGGGCAATTTGAAATTAAAACATTTAATTTACATAGACAGGTTTACATTACAAATAAAGAAAGACAAGCAATTAAACATTTATAGTTACAAAGAATATTAATGGGACAAGATAAATTTAGCTGTTTACTCGAGGAAAGTCCGACTCGCTCTGGAGGGAGTTCTCTTTTAAGCCACCAGGAGGCGGTAAGGCTGGAATATAGCAGTCCCGCATTTACGGAATATATTGTTCCACTACACTGCTAAATTACATAATCTGACTAATTTACCAGCTAATGTTCTCTATGAATACAAGGAATCAAAATATAGATATTTAAGATTTAAAAATAAGATTTTTATTAGTTTCTTTTTGTATTATACAGATTTTTATCGCGTTTATCAATCATAGAATATTATTGAAACATAATTTATCAAATATTGATTGTATTTCAAATGAATTTTCGTAGGAGATAGATCGTATTATATAGTATTCTAGCCGCACTGGAAAGTGCGGTAAAAGCAGATTTCTAGTTGATTCTTTTTAAGAATATAGAGAAAAATGAGAATTATCATAGTTTTGTAAAGTCGTTGCAGCTGAATACCTGAGCATATCCGTCCTTCATTTTTCGGATCGCCTTCAAATTTGTCGGTATACCCGGGCTTACATTTGCACTGAAAGGTGCCGAACAGGTTGTCACAAATCGCATGCTCTGAGCAGTCGTTCAACCCTTTATCGCCGCATTCGTTGAGGTCTGAAAAAGAAAAATATGCACACATTTTTTTACAATGAGAGAAACAGAAGCAGAGAGAACCATGTTTTATTTATCATGTAAAATAAAGAATATTTCAATATTGTAGTATAAGAAAATAATCAAACTAAGATTGCAGGAGTTCAATAAAATGGTTTCAGTTTCAGAAGATAATGTACTGTAAACTTAATTCCAATATAAATCCTCTTCTATTCAGATCTGTTACAAATTGAATTGCCTATCTTGATTTCCCGCTGGTGTGGTGTGGTGTGGAGAAGCAAGGGCACCAGCTCAGGTGCCGCTTTCGTAATCTGACCGCGGTTCAAAATTAAAAGGTTCGTCTTAACACTTTGCTGACCGGTGACGAGTTAACTCGTCTTTTCATCTCCAAACGTTGTTGACCGGTGACGAGTTAACTCGTCATTGCACTTGCATTATCTGTTTCAATTTATAACACCGAGGGCGATATAGAACATTGCAAAAACTTGGCGTATCGTGTTTAGTCTTGTCCGCTCTATAACAGAAAAAATTACTTTTCCTAGTATTAACATTTTTATTAGAATTTTAGCAAAATTCCAAAAATTTCAACCATGACGGAACGTATCGGCGAAGAACTTTTTGATGTTCCAATTCAACAAAATTCATTGGAGTTTTTTTAGAACGTTTTACTTTCATATTCAATTACAAAAAAGTAGCCGGTGATATGACATAGTTTCTGTGTAAAACTGTGTGGTCACCAAAGAGTTAATATAACCCTAATGTTGCTTTACAATAGAACGTTAATATAACTAAACTAAAATTTTATCTTGAGTAAAATCTCTTAACGTTCGTGTGGTGTTGAAACTGGAATTACACAGCGTTATATGTGACTTCATTCCTGCCATGTAATCATGGCTCAAAAATAAGAAGTCCGGGTTGAAATAATTCTTATCTACTTAAAAAATGTTGTCGTTGTTACTAATGACACTTGCCATGAACAAGCCCGCAGATGCATCAGCAGATTTAAACCGAAATAAGCATCTTTTGTTTCAAGCAGCGCCAACGGTACGGCTTTAGATACACACTCATCACATTTGCTTGCACAGTCTCTTTTTAAAGGGGTGGGGGTCACATTCATACACCTCACAGATAAAGCACAGAAGAAAAACCACACCCTAACCGGGACTCGAACCCGGGACGCCCAGATCACGAGGAAGACGCATTGTCGCAGTACTAAGACTTCGGAATTTGAAAAAATATACTAATTTATTTTTTTAAAAATAGGCCTTTAAATTAACTCGAAATTAATGTACTATTTTTCAAATAGAATTAAATTAACATGAATTCGGAATTACTAGTATAAAGTGGTACATAAATGCTTTTTTTCGATTATGTAATCCATTAATATTAATTACTTTTTGTGATTAAAAAATACAGCAATATTATATGAGTATATATTAAAATAAGCGAAGAACTTTATTTGCCATCTGCAGTCTATTAATGTCATTAATTTTTTATTTAAAACAGAAAAGAAAAACATAATTTCACTCTATCTGCAATACTTTTTCCAAGCTACTCATAAACCTAAATACTTTTTTTTCGATTTTGAGTGAATTATCTCAGAAATACTTTGCAGAGCAAAAAACAAATGGGCTGAATGTTTCACAGTTTTCTAATAAAACTCTTGCTTTAAAAGCCAGAGATAAGTGCCCCCCCCTAAGAGAAAAGTGCTCTGCAGAGGGCTGATAAGTGGCCCACTATTTAATCTTTATTTTCACTTAAGAGCAATAATAATTTTCCGTTGAAACGTTTATCATTTCTATTCCTTTTTTAAAAGATGGTTAATATGGAACTTTTTCCTGAATTTTATTTTCACTTAAGAGCAATAATAATTTTCTTTTGAAACGTTTATGATTTCTATTCATTTGTTTCAAAGATGGGAATTTTAATATGGAACTTTTTTTCTGAATCTTCTTTGTGCATAATGGCTTCTATTCTCTTTATTTATCAAAGCCTTCTTCATCGAAGTATCTTTAGAGTCATTTCAAGAAAATTTAAAGCTTAAAATTTAAAATAACTACATGAAAACACAAATTATAGTAACATTATATGTGATTATATTATTACATAGTAACATTATATATTATTATAACATTATAAAATAACGCTATATATTATATTATATTAAAGTTCCTACTTTTAAAAGGAGAAAATTGTCTTTATTACTTTTTTATTCAATTTATTTATACCAAAAACGAAATGGAGCATTTTAAAAAAACGCGTAAAATATAAAAATTTATAAGATGATTTTCATATAGATTTCGTAAGTTGACAAAAAACAAACAATTTCTTTAACCATTCCAGTTTAAATTTTTATTTGCTAGTCGAAAAAAAAAATTAAATTAAAAAATAACCTTAAAATACTTTAACCATTCTTAAAAGTTTTAATTTGTTAGAGATTCCTATTTTCCTTAAATAATTATTTAAAATAATGCACTCATTATTCTATTATCCAAATGCTCCTTTAGACCTTATGTTGCTGTTGTTACTTATGGCACTTGTCTTGGATAAGCCCCGCTGATACATCAGCAGATTTTAAACCGAAGAATGAGCGTCTCTTGTTTTGTAGCAGCGCCATCAAGGGCCAAAAGTACGACTTTAGCTACACACCACTCATCACATTCGCTTGCACAGCCCTTTCTTACAAGAGGGGCACAGTCACACATCTCACAAATAGCACACAGAAGAACAAGCAGGAGAGAACCAGGATTCGAACCCGAGATTACCAGATCACGAGTAAGACGCTCTACCGTTGTGCCAGAAAGTCGGCTTTAGACCTTATAAAGATCTATGACCAGATGTCATACCTAATCATACCTAATCAGACCTAAAATCATCAGTTCCTATACAAAACAAATTAAAAGCTGAAATACATTAAAAACACACTGCTGCGATAATATTAAATGCCGTAACAAATCTAAGAAGGGTTGATTTAAATTCGAACATCGTAAATTGGCAACTAAGTTACCTTCCACTTCTACAAGAGCGCTGAGTGGTCCGTTGACGTAGAGCTGGCTGGTGCCCAGTCTATTCTCTCGGTTGCTGATAGCAGTAGCCACTGCGTGTTCCACGTGATGCCGTAATGAGCCTCTCACCTCCGATTCGGACAGGTGGACGGTGCTGTTGATGACCATTCGATTGGCTATGAAGTAGATCCGGTTGACAACTGCCCCTCGGTAAGCATCTGACAGAGGACTATACCCAAACAGGGTGGACACCTGTAAGTGTATTTTCAATAAGTTCTCATACGAAAGACAATATGAGAACAAAATCTTCATTTTTATAGTTACATTCTTCATTTGCCAATAAAACATTTAAAACTGAAAAATAACAAAAAAATCATGGAGTACATAGTTTTTTACATTAATTTTATATATAGTGTCAATATGTATATATATATATACTATATATAATGAAGAATGAAAATGTAAGCCTTTGAAGAATCATTACAGATTCTAATTAAATTTTAATAAAAATTAATTAATATTTTTGCGTTTTTCGCAACTGTGCAAACTTTTTATGTACCTTTTTTATTAAAAAAGAATTAAGTTGTCTTTTGAATTATAAATTAACTTCGCTCAAATTCAGATATTTTGGCGAATTAAAAAATTATATAATTTTCTACAATAGGATGCGTTATTGCAAGAAAATTGAAACCTTTTTCCTGTTTTAGTGTGTGATTTTTTTTCCATTGATGAAAGCAAAGGAAGAGGATATCTATTTTTATGTGTGCGTAATTTACATGAGGAAGTGCGGAAATTAAGTAAAAGGAAATGCTTAAAATAATTGACTAATATTTAATAGATATTTTTACAAAAAAAAAGTTTTTTTTTCTTGTATTTACAGTTACTGTTCTGCAACAAATATTGAGTGAATTTCAACATTTTCCATATTTGCTTAATCCCTTAACTGGTTTATTTTCCTTACTATCTAATAAGATGACACCTTCTATTTGGGGAATATTTTCTTATTTTGATTCAAATGGAAATCCATGGAATACTTGGCTTATCTACGTATTAGAAGTCATTTTACTGTTGAATTATGATTGCTATAAATGATTTACTTTTTGTTTACAACTAAAATTCGATAAATTGATGCACGTACGCCATGTGGGCAAACCGGTTAAGAGGTTAAACATATACTTTATAATTTTCGTTTAGTGCGTCATTGACTACGCCTTGCGAACTTGTTAAAAAATATGGATAATTGAAAAGAGTTAAAGAAACATAAAATATTGCAAAATAGATGAATCGATAGAAACATGATTTATTCTGAAATCTATAATATCCCTTTTAGATATAATCGAGGTATAACATCCTCAAAAGAACCATATTGAGCATATTTTGTAAAGTAAATTATGAAATAATAGGAGCAAAAGTGTACAAAATAAATTCTGAATAGTTCAATGAACAAGTGAATAATAAATGTATAAAAATACAATTAGATGCTAAAATATAAACGTAGCTGATCAAAATTTATTCCTGTCTTAAAATATCCACGGAATATTTGTCAAAAAATGTTTTCTTTTTAGTTTATATGCTTATTTTAATGCCCAAATTCAACATACAGCGCCACTTTTGTCTCTTGTGGTAAAAGGTGTATTTTTAAAATATTTTATAAATCCATTCTCTGCGATTTAAACATTTAGAATACTAAATGTTGCTTAACTTGATCTGATACTTTTTAATAATTGAGCCCTAAGTATCTATACAATTATACACCTCGCACACTCAAAGAATAAATTTTAACAGCATTATCAATTATACCAGCAAAATATATTTTTAGTTCCCTAGCAAAATAAATTAAAAGGATTTTTAAAATTCTTCCCTGCTAATTCTTTATCATTCATAGAAATTTCTTCAAATTTCAGAAAAGATGAATGCTAATAAAATTAATTAATATTAAAATGAGCTTTCCAACGTATATATTACACCTTAACAGTAACTTTCAAAAATATATATTATTAACCAAATAAACCACTATTCTATAAGAATCAAATTTATTTCCCATACTAAGCAACAAATAAGTTAAAAATAGCTATCTCTTAAAAAGTATTTCCAACTAAAATGAGGGGGAAAAGAGAAACATCTTACCGCATGACTAGCTTCAAAATTGAGTTTTTGGTATTCTGGTGAACCGGGAACAAAATGAGAAGGATCTATATTTTGGTCCGCTAACTTTGCAACTTTAAGAGTCAGTAGCATGGAAACTACAGCTAGAAGAAATAAAAAAAATAAAAGATATTGTAAAGAGAGAAAAAAAACTATTGCAACCATTTCTTGAATAAATATTCTTTCCGGAAAGAAAAGCGGAAAATTCTTCGGATTCGGGACATACTTTTAATGGCGAGAAGCTGAAAAATGATGGAAATGTATTTTCTCGATATTTCGGCGTACTAGAATTTCCACTAACTGGAGCAATTATTCACGCGTATATTAGTCCCGTTTTTACTTGTTTACCAATAACTTTCGGCCTTAATAATAAATTCGTGGAGCTTTTTACTTGCTACATTTTCTTTTGCTTGAAGAAATAAAGGTTTTAAACAAAGTTATTTTTATTAAATAGTGAATGCTTCTTAATTAATTTATCACTTCAAAATTATTCTAAAATTTAATTTTTATATTTTTTTCTAAATTTATTTAGAATGATTAAACTTCTGTAACATCGCAAAGGATTATAAGGTAGGGTCAATTTAGATGTTCATAATGAATTATTAAGGAATAAAACTATCCGTTAAAAAAATTTCAGATTTTAATTAACTTGCCTTAATAAGACCCCGACATTCCTTTTCAAATGACCAAAAGACATTTGCCACTGAATGTGTCAAGTTTGCAATTAATGAATAATTCTGATAAATATCAATAAACTTCAGAGACAAACTCTTCAAAAAAAACCGGGTTATACTTGCATACTGCCGTTTTTACCCAAGGACAGTTTTCTGCAAATTTGCAAGTCACTAACTTAGATTATTTTTATGCCAATTACCAAAAATAATAAGCAAAAGTTTAAATTAATTGCGTTCTTAGATAAAATATTAGGTGAAAAAAGATATTAGTATAAATATTAAATGCATTCGCCTAAATAAATTGCTTTTACTATCTTATGTATACGCATCGTGGCGTATTCAATTCAAATTACTCTACAAAAGCCTTTTTTGAGGGGATAAAGAGAATGAATATCGCACGAGGTCACTGATAGCATTAAATGGTAAGAATAACAAGATTAATAAAAGTGTTATTTGTATCTGAAGATAGACAACATCTCTAAAATCGTATTTTCTATACAGAATTGTACGAAAAAAGTGATCACATAATTTTAAAAAATGAACCATGCGCTCTTGTTTCTATAAAATGTCACTTCTATGACAGTAAAAAAAATCTCATGCATTTATCTATCATCAGTGTATTCAGTACTTCACATATATTTATACACACAGTTATTCCATTAAAAGATGCCATTTGAAAACAGAAACATTCCAGTTCATTTTCAGTTTTCTTTCGGCTAAATCAGTTTTAACAGTATATCGATTATATGTATTAATTAAAATAATGAAATATATTTATTTATCTTACGAAAACATTGACTCCGCTCCAAAGTTCGACCATATCCAGGTCGACATAAACAGGAACTGACACCCCTTTCCGTTCGACACTGTTCCTTCAGCTGCACGTCACAAGTTGAATCATCACCGACCACGCAGGTGTCAATCCTTTGTTGTCAAAAAAAAAGAAGAAAAACTTTAATTTCTATCAATTATAAAAATCCGTTTCATCAAATAACAATGCAAAAGAAAAGTATGTCAAAAATAATTTGATAAAATAAAAAATACATTTCGTTTATACAGACTTCCTTTAATAGAAAAGTTACAACCAACAAAGGAATGCGGAACAAGATTTGTATTTAAAAATTGTTTATTTGAAATAAATAAATTGAAATTGTCATTTATTCATTCCGTTTCAAAAGAGTTTTTAAAATAAAATACTCAAATTCTACCAGTAAAACAAACTCTTCCCGTTTCTTCCATTTATAACAGTGCTTTCTGTCAAAATCGCTTCACATATATAAAACTAAACAATAAATTTCCTTTTGACTAAAAATAAGAAAAAGGGAAAAATTCAGTTTTTGTAATAATTTCGACATTTTTTTAAAACATTCGAATGAGTTTCGGACTAATTTTGAATTTTTAAATCAAGTGGATTTCACATTTTACGTCTTCATTTTCAAGATTGTTTTAAAGCATTAATGTTATAAATTTTCATAAATTTCAGAAACAAAGCATAAAAATTCTTCTAATCATAAGTTATTTTTAGTTATATTAAAAATTATTTTCGAAAATTTATGAATTATTTTGTGAAGATATCTAAATACGGAGCAATAATTTTGATGATGAGCACGAAACCTTTGCTGACACCCCAGTATTTAACTTATTACTCGCTATCAAGAGGTTTTATTTAGGATTGTGGATTCAATGGAAATAAAAAATGCATGCAACATGGCTTCAGTAAAAACCGATTTCGAATTTTTAATTCTTTGGTCAAAAAGCCAAGATCTTATTACAAGAACACCAAGAAATGCAAAATAAAAAGCAGAAACTACAAAAAAGCTGAAAAAAAAATAACATGATAGTTATGATAGTGGACAAATTCGCAAATGTGGTTTGTGTGGCGTAAAGACATGTCTCTCTTAGAGTAATAACGCGCTTTGCCAAGGTATATCAATGGGGTCCCTATTAACACAGATATTGTATATCTCCATGGTATTCTGATAGCAGAACAATATCATTGTGATATCTTAACAGTGTTGTTGGGAATTTTGTGATATTAAGGACACTAACTCGAAGCATATAGCTAATTATATACGCCAGCAGGGTTTAAATCATACTCTGATAAAGCCATATTTTTGTGAGAAAAAGCTCTGATCATAAGAAGTTTAACCTTCTTAATCCTATAGCATTCAAATCTCCATTTACTAAGTTAAGTCCAATAGAAAGTTCATGCTGTGTTTTTCTGTAAAGGTAAGAATGCTTCATAACAATTTGAATCAAATAAGATTTCTTACATTTTCACTTATGATATAATCAAGATTTGAGTTAAAACCAACACAATTATCTAATATAAGCGCGGATTTACGAAATACGTTCCTCTTTTATTATTTACATTTTATCACAAAGATAACGAAGCCTCCTCCATAGATACTGGGAAACTATAATTAAAGCATAGATATTTAATTCTCAATTACAAAGAAATTTTAGACATGGAAACTAAAGAAGAAATTTTTTCCATGATTAATTGGAATTTATAACACTTTTTGTACATTTTTCACAACTGTTTTCTTTAACATTTGCAATTTATTTATCTCAAAAAACGAATCTTCGTCCTCTTTATCTTCCTCCAAGAAAACTTTGGTCGTGTGGTCAGTTGTATACTTTAAGAATACTGTGATTCTTAGAGTACGCAATTGATATTCTCTCTTATTTGATTTACAGAAACGTATAAAAGATAGATATGCATTATTTCATTTACAGGAACGTATAAAAGATAGATATGCAGCATTGTATGTCATTATTAAAACGATTAAATATCGTGAAAAAATACATTATATATAAAATTATGAAACGAAAGAAGCACAGTAAAAAATTAAAATATAAAAAATCTATTAATAGATTCAAAATTGTATAAATTCAATTTCATGTTAAAATAGAAGTCTAAAGAAACATTTAAATGTTAAAATGTGCATTTAATTTTAATCAAGCATATAAAGTGCTCCACCTGTTATTTTTTATACCTATTCCATTGCTTGAAATCAGAATGCATCGATTTCGATTTCTCTATGTTTTGATAATATAAAATTATAAAAGTATTTATTTTAAATTTGTTTTCTTTATATATCGACTCCATTGTATAGTTTCTGTAAGAAATGGTGTTCCATTGGACCAATTACGTTTCTTTTATTATAATTAAACAATGTACCTCAATACCTATGTTTTAGTTATGCTTATTTAAAGTTTAGGCGTTTATGCATGAATGCCTAAGCTTTAAATAAGCTTTGAAAATATTGTAAAAAGAAAGTGAAAATATAAAAGAAAATATTCTAATTAAAGTTAAATTATTTGTCAATATTCTAAATTAAAATTAAATTATTTACCAATATTCTAAATTAAAATTAAATCATTCAATTATGTGATACAAAAGTTACACATGCTCATCAAGTATTTTATGGATTCTTTGTAGAATCGATAGAGCAGCATATTATTGAAATAGAAGTGTCATATAATTCGAAGAAAGAAAAACCAAAACAAATAAATCTGTGGCATGCATAATGTTGGAATGCAAAATATCTTCTCTTTCTGAAATGAATAAAAACACCAGAGTAAATAAAAGATTTAATTACTTTAAACTGGACGGCGGTACTTGTCAAATAGTTTGCTTTCAACGCTTATAAATTTCGAAATTACATATTCACTATTACTCGAGATTTTTAAAAAAATTATGCGCATTTTTAAGTATAAAACAATTTTTTACATAAAATATTATATTATAGTAAATTCTTGAATGGCATGAAAATCTTTTTAATTAAAGTTAGAGTATTATTATTTGAACCAGACGATTTTCAAAACCCAGCTACGTCTTTTTTTCCCTCTAAATATCGTCTGCAACTACTAAATCATACATTAAATTTTGTAATAAAAATTTACAAGAAAATGAATTCGATAACACTTGAAGTTAACAGTTTGAATTTTAGGAAAATATTTATTGTGCAGTTATTTATTTTAAAGTTATTATGGAAAAATGGAACATTTTTGGTTGAATTCTAATTAAATGGATACTTAATTAATTTCTGCATTTTGAAAAGGGGACAATATCTTACTCTTTTCTTAAATAATAACTGTACAAAGTTGGTTAAATTTGATTCCATTGTTTAAGGAGAAGATGTATAGCATTTATACACATAGAGCGACAGTAATTTTCATTTATATAAAGCTTATAGCAAGCGAAGTTTTGCTGAAATTGCTGGTTGCTTTATTCATTTTGTTAGAACCATATATCATATTCCAAACTTACATCTCGTATTTATTTAAGACATTTTATTCTCTTACTATAAATGACGAACAAAAATATTGTTTTTTCTTTCTGAACTAAGGCAAATTGAATGTCATATTATATTTACGACCCATTTGCTGAAATACTAGTCTTAAAAACTTTGCTGATTCTGATTACGTTTGGAAATGCATTATTTATGAAACAGGCATAAACTTATACACTAAATATTCATAAAAGTATAAATAAGATAAAGCTATATAAACAAAGGTAAAAAATGTTTGATAAATAATTTTTATACTATAGGAAATATTTAAAAAATATATAGCATCTACGTAAACAAAATTGAAAAGTCCATTTTTCGTAAAATATATACATTTAAACTACTATTTTTTAATATAAAAGTTTCATCACAGTTAATGAAATGGAAATACTTTTATTTATTTAGAATTGTACTTCTACTATACATGTACATCTTAGATCCTTTTGCTTTGGCTCACATAGAAAAAAGTTTAAATAGAAATGCAAAAAAAAAAAAAAAAAATCTAAAATCGCGATAAGGTTTTTTTTTCAATTTTGCACAAAATTTTCATCAATCATTTATATAAATTAGAAGATTGTAAAATTTAGATGGACGATTATCTTGTTTAAAATATCACAAATTGGATTGTAAGATTAACTAATGAAAGTGGTATTAGAAAATATTATGTACAATAGGAAAAATTGAAGAAATGAATATATATATATATATATATATATATATATATATATATATATATATACACTGAAGTGACAAAAGTCATGGGATAGCAATATGCAAATATACAGATGGCAGTAGTATCGCAACGAAAAAGTATAAATGCGCAGTTCGTTTTCCAGAGCTTTCATTTGTGTTCAAGTTATTCATGTGAACAGGTTTTTCATGATTTATGGCGGCACGACGAGAATTAACAGATTTTGAACGTGGAATGTTAGTTGGAGCTAGACGCATGAGTCATTCCGTTGCGGATATCGTTAGTGAATTCAACATTCCGAGATCGACAGTATCAAGAGTGTGCCGAGAGTATGAAATTTCAGGCATCGCATCCCATCATGTACAGCGTAGTGGGCGACCACCTGCACTTAACGACCGAGACCGCCGACGTCTGTGTAGAATGGTCAATGTTAATAGACACGCAATACTTTGCCAAATAACTGCAGGAATCATTGTGGGACATACGAGGGACGTGTCCGATAGGACTGTGCGGCAAAATTTGTCTTTCTTGGGCTATGACAGCAGAAGACCGACTCGAGTGTCTTTACTGACAGCACGACATCGCCTGCAGCGACTCTCCTGGGCTCGTGAGCATATCAACTGGTCCCTAGACCAGTGGAAAACCGTCAGATGAGTCACGATTTCAGTTGTTACGAGCTGATGGTAGAATGGAATCTTTACACTCCGTAACATTTATGAATGCCCAAATCAAAACTATTTCTTGAAATCAGATTTAAACAAATAGTGATTCAATAACAGGGAAAAAATTGCAATACCAAATAAAAAAATTTAAAAAAAAGTGTTTAACGAAAAAGTTTGCGAATAATCTGCCATGAATCACTATAAGTATGAAGTAATAAAAATTGCAGATTCTAGTTTATTGACATTTGCTATTTATTCATATTTCAGTTTATTTTCATACCGGTAAACAGGCAATTTAAACATTTTAAATTTAGTCTTATTTGTTAGATGCCATAACGGAAATTAAGATTTCGCATACAATAACAACGTAATCAAAAAAGTAGTGATGTTCTTAACTTCATCGAGTTTTACAGACGACAATGGATGATTATGTATATATTGGTGATGGTTAAATGCAAAAAAAAATTTCTTAACACCGAAATCTAAACCGATCGTGTATTTATATTTGGAGCTTAATAAAAAATAACTGTGCACATTAATGACTCTTCAGTTTTCACTCTTTCAGTTTTCTCGGTAAAGTATATGACATAGCTTTTATGAATTTGAAGATTGCAGATAATACTTTTTTCAATAAAGAGAAAACTTCAGCATTCTAATTATATTCCATAACTAAGATATTAAAATTTTCTGAAACATTATGAATACATACAATGTATATATTGATGTCTGATATACAAATATTCTGAAGTATAAGGAAAGTTTCAGTGATTTTTTTGACAATAAATTGAATAACTTGACATTCAATAATTTTCAAATTAATAAGTAATAAATCTATGCAATCTTACGTTGCATTGATCGTATTATTTCAGAATTTAAAAATAAGAATTCTTCTCGAAGCTTTTTAGCGCAAACAACTCTGCTAGTGTAGCTTTTGGAGTAATTGCTTTTAATTTTTGAAGCAGATATATATTATTTTACTTTTTTGTATTATGATTTTTATATAAAAATAATATTTAAATTAAAGATAATAGAGAAAAATATTTTCTCTCTCAGTAATGCAAAATATGTCGGCTAGTAATTTTACACAAACCAATCTGTTTATTAATATGTGCGCTGTATTTCGTCGAATTAAATGTATTTTGTGTCATATGATACTTCCGACACCTGATTTTATATATGATAATAGTAACTTTTATTCATATTGCAAATTTTGTTTACTTATGCTGAAACATAATCAACCAAAAGGCAGGACCATTGATTAATCGCGATATATGATGCATGAAAAATAATCCTCATTACAATGCAGTACTGATCCTTCCATAGAAAGGTACTATCAGTCATCGATGATGGTACTTTAACTGGCAATAATACCATTATTTTATCTACCACCTAAAGAAAGGTGAGAATTCGAATATTGTTTTGCACAACACTTCATCAATATATCTGAGATACCTCAAATTCGTCGGTAGAATAATACTGTTCAATTTTACAGGCGACATTGGGCGATTATGTTTAGATTGATAATGGTAAAATGCAAAAATAATTTTCTTAATACAGAAATCCAAACCCGATAGTGTATTTGAATTTAATTCTTAATAAAAAGTGACAGTTCACATTAATGACACATCCTTATAGTTCTATGCATAAGAAAACATTTTAGAGAAGATCCCAGAATAACTAATTAAACAGTTAATATCGTCTTATAAAGAAATTATGTAGATAGTTTTATCTTGGTCAACGCACGGTATTTCAATTACTATGAAATAAAATAAATTGTAATATAAAATGAACAAAAATGTCGGCAAGATTTAGATAGATATATAGTTTTTGTAGAATGCTTTCCAAATACAGATACATACCTAATTTCTGGCAGCGGTGGAGGTGGTGGTCTAAAAGGTGGAGGTTTCCTCAATCCTGAACCTTGACTTCCAGGTCTCGGTAATGGTCTCAAGCCGTTTCCATATTTATTTATCGCAATATCTGGAGGCCTAGGACGTTGATATATCTGATGGCCTGGGACACTAGGTGGTCTTGGTGAGGGTCGAACTTCGTTAATATCCACAGGATAAACTTGGGGCCTTCCAGTTGGCGGTGGAGGAGGAGGGGGAGGAGGACGGGCTGACATACTTGGCCTGCCATAAATAATGTCTACTTGTGTGGATACAATAGACACAGAAATGTCTGTTGTTGACGTTACATCCGAAGGCGTGATTAAGCTGGTAAAAGTAGGCACAGGAAGTTCTGTTTTTGAAACATTGCTATACATTTGTTGCGTCACTGTAATCTCAAAGTTATCAGGTGGTCGAGTGATAATGACGGGTTCTTCAGGTTTTGGCCTATACGTTCCGGTGGTGTTAGAGCTTCTGACAGGTGGTCTTGCGACAGGGAGCCATTCAGTTATTGGCCCTGATGGCAAGTCTCGGCTCGTGCTGTTTGTATAAAACGAGGATATCATGGAAGGTAGAATGATGGGAAGCTCTGTATAGTTAATTGTTGTTCTCGTCGATGATTCAGAAGGCACAGAATCACTTGTTTCAGTTGTCGAAGATGAATTTTTCAATTTATTTTCGATAACAGTCTCAAGCATAGTATCGCCATTCCTATCCAATTCTGTCAAAACTCCGGTTGGCATTATTTTACTTTCTGTTTGTGTTGTTTCTTTTATAGAGTTTATTTCTGATGAAGATGATGTGAGTGTGAAGTGTCTTCCTGAATCAGAGCTTGGAATAATCTCGACGACTTCTAGCTCCCCTGAAGAAATGTTATTAAATCCGCCAACGAAAGTCGATGCATCTACAGTAGATGTAGATTGGGACGTCGATGACGAATCATTAAAAAGACCTAAAATTTTGCTGACTTCCGTGTGATCAGGAAAAATCAGCCGGTTCTCTGACGTGCTGCTGCTTTCTATCACAGATGAAGTGGATGATGAAGTCTCAGAGATCGAGCTTTGATTAGATTTTTTCTGTGAATCGCGATGAGGATATCTATCAAAACCTGCTGGACCTCTATTGTTTATTCTAGTTGGTTTTGAAGAAGGGAAGATGACAGTGGGTAATTTAGTTCCTGGCTTAGTAACCTGTACATCACCGCCAAGTAAATGGATGATACCACTAATGATATCATCTATGGACTGGTTACCACCCCCGCGGGATGGAATCCTCTCCTCAACGGCCTGCCGATGAAAATCTGGAACGTGCAGGTGGGAAAAACCTTTCCGATACATGTCATAAAGAGGCTCGCTGGGACGATTGTGAAATACCAACCCTTTTCGGGGATCGAGAGATTCTCCAGAAGTTGTATACAGAAGACGTCCTTGACGGACATCTTTCCGAATTTCTCTGGATTTTCTGTTTGGAACACCGGTGGCATCATATTTCCGATATTCAGGACCATGGAATGGTTCCTGGAAACCTGTTAATTAAATTCAAATATTAATTTCTTTTATGGCAAGCATTTTCTACGCTAAATAAAGTTTAAGATCAAATTATTCTACATAGTAAAAGGGTAAACAAATATTTATAAAGATTCAGATTATTAATCCCTTGGCTATTTTACTTTTTGTTATCTAATAATATAAATAATATCTTTTATTTCGGGAATTGAATATTTCCCTGATTCAGTTCAAAATTCACAGAATACTGAAGGTGCTTGGAATTAGAATGCAATTTTTTATAAATCCAAGTGTCTTTTAAAGTTTTAATTTTAACTTATAATTTCGAGAAACGATAATTCAGAGCTCGTATAAATCAAGGGCTCGATAGTTAAATGTTAATTATCACTTAACATTTGTTATAAACTATAATCTTTAAACAAGAACGAAATAAACGATTTATATAGAATAAGAAAAGAGAAAGTTTTTTTTTTAAAGTAACATAAAAATTTTTGATTTTTCTTCGTTTGATTATATTATATTCACTTTATAACGTTGTTATAAAGTGAGCTAAAAAATAGAATTTACTCCTGAGTTTTTATTTAAAAATTTAACTTTTTTCGAGGAATAACTTTAATTTAAACTGCATGTGTGTGCATATATCAGTGTGTCTGGTAAAAATAAGGTAATTCTTAAGAATAACGGAAGATTGTCACTATTTAACGATAGTTTTGTTTATAATAAGGAGATTTTTTAATGCATTTCTTGAATAATATTAATCTATCTTCTTTTTTTTTCATTGATAGTAGCATATATTATGAACGATAACTAAATAGCCAGTTCTTTTAAATCCTAGTAAAATACAAAGATTTCTATTTCTTTGCTTAAAACTTTATTTTTTTGCTTATTCTACTTTTGTTCGAAAATTAATGAATCTTTTTAAAAAATATTAAATTATTTCGTTTGTTTATTAAAATATAAATATAAAATTATATTTGCTTCATGGTTATGAAAATTATTTATTACATTTATGCAAGATATATAAATATTAATGTATAAATCTGAATAGAATCAAATATAAATAATAAAATAAATTTGGATGAGATTGCCTTTATTGATCATATGAATAAACATAAAAAACATCTACGACATGTTGAAAAGCTCATTCGCTTGATGGAGATAAACATTTTCTTTATAAATCTCAAGAATAAATAAGAAGACCAAGGATAAAGTTCAATGCAAAATTTGATTTACATATTGAAGAACTCAATTTCTTAGAAATTCAACAATCAAAAATTATTTTTATAAGTAAAATAATTTTTAAATATACTATAAATGTTTAATAAAATATCAAATAATAATTTTATTCTTTTCGCTATTATTCTTATTTTTCAATAATAAAAACACTGCATACATATTTATCCATCTTCTACTAAAACGTTATTCAAAGTTGAACAAAAAAGAGGCCCCGCATTGTTCAAACAATCTGACGTAAAACATATCTGAGAAAAAAAAGTAGTTGCACTTTTTCTCTTTCTTTCACAGTGAACCACAAAGAAACAACTTAATGAAACTAAAAGCTGTAACAGATACCAAGAAAGAGCTTATTGAATACCATTTGAAGTCTTTGACCGTTACAATTGTTAGTTTGTAAGAATGAGGCGTTTTCTTTCATCTTAAAGAAAAAGGAAAAATGAAACAACATGGCGACATCAAAAAGTCTGCAATCGAATAACCTACTTTTTTAGAAAATTCCCAAAATCTGGTGTATACCCGGATGCTGGCGAGTTCTGATTTTTTTAAAACGTTTGAAATGAAAATAAATCGACAAAGTTTAAAGTCTCACAATGCTTAAGGAATAGGAAATTGATGAAAGGTAACTTTTATGTTTGGCCAAGAAAGAATAGAGCTTAATTTTAATTTCTCTAATTAATTCAACATTTTCTTTTTTTTATTTGCTTTCTCAAAAATAGTCCTATTTATCTTATTATTTAATATAATATAATTTAACTGTACTGCATTAAAAATATAATCATGTTTAACGGAGAATAATTTGCTTCGTTGATTAGATGAATGAATCAGTGTGGAATCGATAACGTCACACGCTACGTCACAAGGCTTTATATACGTCAAATGCCAGGAATTCATTAAACATTTTAAATTGCACAAAGAACGCTATATCAGAGCATATTCTAAAAATAGCCAAATATTAGACCTTTAGTAAATTTTTTTAAATTGGAAAAATCAGAAAAGAAGAAAATGAAATCTTCGATCGAAAATTTCAAATTATCATGCGAGAACATTTTTATTTTCAAATCATTATTTGTCTTATTTAATTTAGGTCACTAACAAATTTAAACCTGTTTCAAACAATCACGAGAGGGGGTCTCTATTCCCCCCTCTCTTTGTATATATATATATAATTTTTTGAAACTTTCTTTTTTAATTTTTCTAGCTGCCAAACAAAATTTTGTAGCCAGACTAATTATGAGATGAAATAACAGTTATGATGTTATAGTTCTTCTTCAGCCTTTTAAAACCGCTGCTGTCAAAGATGCATACGTGATAATAAATCAATACTGCTAAAAGCAGGTCAGCCTTTTAAAAACGCATTCGCTGTCAAATAAGCCTACATAATAATAATGTAACTCTGGTAAAAGCAGGTAAAATATTTTTTTGCCCGTAAATTTCGGAGATATCAAAACCTCCTTACGGAAACTGCATCATGTTCTCACATGATAATATTGTCTTACACAAAGATTATTCAAAATAGAAAATGTGGAGGAGAATAAATAAATACTTAAATAAAAAATAATAAACCTTGTTTTTTAAAATGGACTATAAGTTGTAAAATAATTTCTCCTTATCCTTCACAGATTATCCTAACAATTTGTGATTGTGAATTTTATAAATTCAAATTATTAAGAATCTGTGTTAGGCTTAAAATCTGTGTGGGGTAGGGAGAAGTCAGTTTATACTTTTTAATCAGATTTTAAAATGTTGAATATTAAATCTTTTTATGTGTAAATAGTTATTTTTTGCTTTTTAGTCATGATGAGGAATGAAACTTCAATGCAGTTAAAACTAACTTCCCGTTGAGCTAATGGTTTGACACCATTTTTGAGGTAAAGAAAGTTTTTAATAGATTGCAAAATCTTTATCGGATCGATAAACAAACAGAAGACAAGAAAATGAATTAATATTGTATTGTTATCCAGTTCTGAACTATGTTTAAAGTTTTAAGTCTTTAGCTTGAACCGAATAGGCAGACAGTTAATTAATAAAAAGCATAGCACATCCTGTAACATAATATTGTACAATATTGTGCGATATTGTATGATATTAAACAATATTCCACAATATTAAACAATATTGCGAATATTGATCAATATTGTACAATATTTGTGTGCTACTAGAGTAATAATAATAAAAAGGAAGAAAATAGAAGAAAAAACTATCCAGCTTCATTTTTTAAATTTTATATTTATTTATTTATGCATTATATTCTTCAAGATTTTTCTATTTTGAATAATCTGTGTTTAATCATTTTTGCTTTAAGGTGTTTTGGCATTTCCTCGCTCTAGTTACGATATTTTTCGTAAAAATCTTTACTAATAATTTATTTTAATATGTTTGTTTTATTGTTTACATTCTTATATTTAATTACTTTTTGATTTGGGTTTCTTATATTATCTCGAGTCATGCCATGATTATAAGCAGTAAGCATTTATAATGATTGAAAAAAATTCAAGACAGTTATGTATCTCCATCTTTAAGACTTCTGTGACAAAAAGAAATTTTTTTGGCAATAAGAGTTTAAGTGAACACAATAATTCATAAGTGAACCTAGCCAGTTTAATGAAATTTTGGATATGCATTTATCACCTGAATTATAGATCTATTGATAAAATTTTAGGCCAAATCAGTCTAATACTGGGCATTTGTCTGTTCATCTGTTTGTGAATAAGATATTTTAAAAATAAAAACGTTACATAAATTTGTATTAAATTTTGCACCCAATCTGTTAAAGCCCAAATATCTAAAGTATACAAAATTTTCTTTCTTATACGAAAAAAAGTACAAAATGTGTTCTATTGTAGAAGAAAATCAAATAAGCCGGCGCCCTGGCATAGGTACAGCGTGTCTTCCTCGTATTCTGGGAGTCCCGGGTTTCAGTCCCGGTTCGGGCATGGTTGTTCTCCTGTATTCTCTCTGTAAGGTGAGTGAATGTGCCACCCTGTAAAAAGGGGCTGTGAAAGCGAATGTGATGAGTGTGGAGCTAAAGTAATACTCTTGGCCCTAGTTGGCGCTACTTCAAAAAAGAGACGCTCATTTCGGCCTAAAATCACTAATCGATCAGTGAGATTGAGCATAACAATTTCCATTAGAAACAATAACAGCAAATCAATCAAAAGAAATCCAAATGAGAAGCATTAGTGTTGGGGGGAAGCGAACTCTATAATTCCTTTTGATTTATTTTAGTTTTTTATACAGTTAGCAATGTATCTTAGTCATTCAAATGGTGTTTTCCAAGAACAAACTGAAATATTCAATAAATATTAAAACGTACTCAATAAATAATTTTATGTATTTAATAAATATTAAAATGTATTAAATGTATGACTTATTCTTTATTTCTAAATGTATGACTTATTCTTCATCCATATCAATC
>JAOUZG010038069.1:360437-373379 GCA_026289955.1 Argiope argentata | reverse complement strand
AAACAATTTTATTAGAGATACATTACGAATTGCCATTTTAATTATTAAATTAAAAAGATACACAAATGTATTTAGAGAGCAAGTTTGCTGTTATTCCTAAAAACATAGTGGAACATAGATGAATCAAAAACAGAAGTGAAGAGGAGAAAAAAATACGATAGTGAAAATAGGAAAATATCTAAAGAAATCAAAAAAAGAAAGCCGGCCTGATGTTTTTCTCAATCACAAAAGAGTTAATTTTTTAGACAATAGTCCAACCGTTTACAGAAAAAAAAATCCACCTTTTATTGGAATCCCTGCCTGATGGTGACCCTTGAGAAAATCATCAGGCCGGATTTCTTTTCCCTTTTTTTTTTTGATTTTTTGATTTCTTTAGGTTCTTTCCTATTTTCACTATCGTATTTTTTTATACTTCATTTTTACTTCTGTTTTTGATTTATCTAAGTCACAAACGGGAAAAAATGGAAAATTGGGAGACTAGAAAAGGAACAAGTAATTGGGCTGTGCAATTTTAATATAATTTTATTTTGGGGGAAAAGGGTACATAGAGATATTAAAATGAAAGTAAGTTTTTCACAATAAAGTCTAATAAAGCATACCATCAGTAATTTTGAACTAATACAAAAAAGCCACAAAAAAAATTTCAGCCAAACTAATCGCTCACTCATTTATTGAATAAGTAACAATAACTCATCAATTGAATAAGTAACTCTTGTTTGGAAAAACAATATAAATTCTTCAAATTGAAAATTCAAAAATATATCTTTAATTAACAGAAATAATATAGCTTTTGTGACCATAATTTGAGTCAAAAATCATAATGTGTAATTAAAAAAGCCTTTAGGTACACTTATGTTAATAAACAATTTTACATATGCAGCTATCAAAGTGATTAACGTTGATAGTAACCTAAGCTGGGGCTAGGTTTCATGAAATCGTAGTGACATTATAAGCTTGAAAGTCTGAGCAATCTATACTTTGATTGCACTTAGTCTTTTCCGGTTGTGTAACTTCATTTTCTTATTCCTAGCATAAATTATGCTTATAATTAACGGAATATTTTTTTGCTTACAAAAATGAAAGAAAATGTGCTTAAACGGTTTTGATTTCATTAAAAAATGAAAAATACTGTTTAAAATAAGGTAAAAATATTTTTTTTACAAAATAGTCATTTAGGAAAATATTATACATTAAAAAAACAAGTTTTTTTTATCAAAAATTATTTAAATGTCATTAAAAAAAGTATTATTTCGAATTTCAAAAGGAACTAAAAAAATATTATTGCATAATGATATTTTCGGAAGTTATTTAGAATAAAACATAACAGTCTCACTTACAATTTAATTAATTTAAATTTCAAAAAATGTTTCTAAGTGGATATTATCATCATCCAAAGTATATTTGTGCTAATTTCAATAGCTCAAGATATAGCTGTCTGGTCTGTAGAGCCCCAACAGACACTACACACAATTTTCTTTAGATGTTTTTTTTTTTTGTACCCTGTTAAAAAAACCTCTGTGCAAAAATAATAAATTTAAAGAAAACATTTTTTTTACACTCTTTAGATATGATAACAACCTGACGTCATATGCGCATTAAAATCTTTTATGGATAAAAAGTGTGCCTTTAATTTATTTTAAATGTACTAAATTTCCTAAACAAACCATAAAATTTTTCGAGAAATAAAAGGTTAGCAAAAAAAAAAAACCTCAAAAGATAATTTTTAAGGAAAAAAATAATTTAGAAGGAAAAAAAATCTTCTGACAAATAGTATGAGAAGAAGAAAAAATAATAATAGAAATAATAGAAAAGTTGCTACACATTTTACGTAATTATTTCCATTCATAAAATTGAAAAAAATATATGAAATGACAATGATCAATTAAGCCACAAAGGAAGCCAATTGAAAACAATGCTTTTTTTAATGAAGGAAATAATCATTCTTCTATTCATTTAAAATTAAAAATGACAATGCGAGTAGAACTTTTTTCAAACGTCAAAATCGTTATTATAAAGAAAAATTATTTATTAATAAAAATCATTTTGACTAATTAGAAAAAAGCCTAGACAGATGAAAAACAGGGTTAAATCTGTCTAAAGAAATATTAACTCTATGGAAGTAATTAGTAAAAAAGTCAGATTTAAATTTATTAGACTTCTCTTGCTTTCATAATACAAAAAAATCTCAAGAAGAATTTTGTTCAAACTGCAATTGAAAATTAACAAAATGTAACTTTAATGTGTAATTTATATTAAATTACATATTAAAGTTATATTCTATTAATTTTCAATTACAGTTTGAACAAAAAGTCCACTGAAGGTTTCTATACTTTTATTGCAAAGAAAAACATTTTTTCAACTTTTTAAGAGAAAAAAAAGATTACTCTGCGTGGTGGAGCATAGATTTCTTTTATTAAAGTAAAACTCGAAAGAGATAAGGAGAAACCAGACAAAATTTTCTCTCTTAGATTTTCTGGTATACTTTCACAATATAACACATTCACTTGTTTTAATAAAAACATTAGAAAATTGAAAACAGATTATGTATTCAAACCACTGCTTTTGATAGACTGTGAGGAAAATCTGTATAAATCTACAGTTTTGACATTAAATTTAATTTTTATGAATAATATCACATTTGATTATATATCCTATCATATCTTTTAAACGCCGCATTAACTTAAAGCACAGATCGCCTTACAAACAAATTTTTAATACATTTTGGTCCAAAGTTTGATACATATCTACAAAATTTTATACAAATCAAAATGTTATTTTAAAAAATCTACAATTAAAGCTACAAAAACACCAAATTGCATCCATCTAGCGCTTAGAGTTTTTATATTGCGATTACAGGAACGAATATGACAAAAAGCGTTCTTGCTGGAAAATTTTGTTAAAAATTTGATAGAGAATTACAATTTTAATCTTAAAAATATTTCGTAAAAAAATACACTATCAATCTGATTCTTTGTATTTTTAGTTATTGAGATCACAGATAATGATTCAAAAAAGTAGTGAGATCTGCTGGTATTTATGAATGTCGGAACGATCAAATTGTTTGATTTATAATTGTAAGTCAAATTTGTTGACTTTTGGATAAATCAAATTACGATGAAATGAATGCAAAAGATGCTATATATTTCTATTGGTTTATCTCACAAGCTGCTTCATTTGATCCCTTAAATTGATGAATTGCATTTTTTCGCGTTATAATTAATTGCTTTTATTTTATTGACATGCATTCGAAAGCTATAAGATCATGAAGCGTAAAGCCACAAAATAACGGCAAAGGTATTCACAAAACTTCTCTTAATCTTTTAAATACATGCATCATAAAGCAACATTTTTTTAAACTAAACAATTCAATTCTGCATTCTAAAAGTACACGTGTTTCCTTCTTTATAAGCTATTTCTATTAAATAAATAAAAAGAAATTAGTTAAAAACAATTTTTGACTGTTTTGCTTTCGTTCAGTAAAAGCAAAACTCGTTCTTTATTCGATTTCCCGGTTACTGCACGAAACTTTTCCACCGCGCGGAGCGGAAACCGAAGCTACGCACCCTGACTGCGGATAAACGAATCTATCGCTTCACCAGCGAAGGATAACGAAGTCTTTTGCAAACCTCCGCAATTCTGACAAAACGTTCCCCTGAATGCGAATGCGCCGTTTTGGATCGGGTTCATTGAAATACATGGATTTCTTGACACGAACACAAGCGTCGGACAACAGTGGATCTTTACAGAAGAAGAAGCCGAATCATGATTAAAATCGTTTGCCATTCTTTTTTTCATGGTGAAATTGACTTCTTGAATAAGAATCGTCAAAAATAAATGCAAATGGTGGTATATACCAGATAGTCAGCAGTTAGAATGAATATATTCATAATAATTGTAAAAAAAAAGTGAAAATAACAGCATATCGCATAGGATGTCAATTCAAAACATGGGATAAGGAATCATGTGCTGATTATGATTTGTCCACTTTACAATGGAAGGAGGGGTGCAATAGCTTCTGAGGGTATAGATATCTGAGCTACCGAGGGCAGAAGTCTGACTTCTAGTACATATGAAAATGACACATATCTCATTCGTATGCACAGCCCCTTTTTATATCGGCCACAACAAATCCTGTCAATACTGCTACGTTCAGTGGTGGCGGGGTGGTCGGCTGCACAGAAGAAGAAGCCTCTTTTTATAGGGTAACTATCATAGCAAAGATAAAGATGGAAGAAATATCAAATTCTTTGAACCAAAATATTAAGAATTTAAAATTAAACACAACATTGTATTTAGAGAGCGCTAATGCTGCTACTACTAGAATACCAATGATTTAATCTAACATAGCAATAAACAATAGGTTTAAAGTGAAATTCAAGATCAAAAGTGAAAGAAGTATAATGAATCCGGCCTGAAGACTTTTTCAAGGGTCACCCTCAGGCAGGGATTCAAACCAGGGATTTTTTCTGTGAGGGAACTGACAAGTTTGTCAAAAAATGACCCCTCGTGACCCAAAAATCCCAGAAAATTGAGACCTTAGAGATAAATTAATTACACAGAAATATAAAAAAGTAAATTTGAATCCAGATGGATTACACCCCCTTTTTATAGGGGGCACATTCACACATCTCACAACTCGAAAACAGCAGAACAACCCTGCCCTGACTGGGGCTCGAACCCGAGATGACCAGATCACGAATAAGTCGCACTACGTCTGTGTCATGACACCAACTATGGAAACATGTAAAACCATTTTTTAATTTTATAAATCTGGGTCTACATAGGTGAATATCCCTTAAGGCTTTGAAATCTATTTAGTACATTGTTCAAGAAATAGCTACAAAACATGTACGTCGGAATTTTTGCCCAAAATGCAATAAACGTCTGTACTAATCAAATAATATCAATCTACTTTTTCATAGAATTTCGTAATAATTTTAGAATATTGCTAATCAAAATTCAGATAATATTTATAAAATCTTTAGATTTTCAAACAACTTCAGTTTTTTTTATAAACAATTCAACAGCACATAATAATAATTGGAACACTTTCGTTTCAATATTTCTCCCCATACATGGATATATTTCATTATTATTATTATTTTAACACAGAATAATTGACAAAATGTCATTTTCATTATTGAATACTTATTTATGTTTCAATATTACTTTAATGTACTGAATAGAGATAAAAAAATACTATCGTTATCGCTATAATCCCTGTTTATTTTATTTTCTTGATAGGAAAATCTAAAAAGAAATACTCAAATTTTAATTCTGTTTCGAAAAAAATACCATTTGTATGTTCATGATTGATTATAGATTCCTACTAAATTACTATCAATTTGTATTTATATCTTTGACACTTTTTCCATCTATCTTAAACGCTGCTAATGAAAACGACATAATAAAACTTTACTTTTATACATATTTACAATGAAATGCGGACATGAGGAATTCAATTGGTTAGTTAGTATTTAATGGTACAAGAATCAAGGTTCTAAAAAGAAGCGAGGCATAAGAGTTTTATTGGACACCAGTAATCGAGCACCCTCATGTATTAATGCATTTATAGTCACTTTATTAATGTCTGTGCGTTTATTATAATAATTCCACGCATTTATAATAATGATTGCATGCATTTGCGCGCAATGATATAGCGCTTTATCGTCCTCTTATATATGGAATAACTGAGAATTATAAGTGGTATAAGAAAATAAAAACTTGTAACTTTTGTCATAAACATTCTAGCGTCAATTTCGTTCATAGATATTTATTAATAAATTTAAAAACACGCTTTTAATAATTAAAAAAGGGGGGATTTTTTTATATATTTTATCTCTATCAACACTGAAAGACACGAAATGCCCGTTTAAATAAATTACGGCGGGCGAGTGAGACACATAGATATTACTGAGAAATTACCCACCCTTTTTCATTAAGTATGATTGAATTAAAACCCATGGTGTATGCTTTGTTCATTACAGATTACCGTCCGTAGGATTTAAAGAAGGGAGACGTTATGAGAATTCTCAAAAGATGTCGGAACATTCATAGGCTTAATAGTCATCAATTAAGCGAATCCTCTTATATACGTTAACCCTTTAAAATCACCAACTGAGATTGCAGTTTTTAAGGGAGTAAATTTTTATTTTTATTTTGAGAGAAACTCGAAATTATAATGTTCTGGAATTCCAATTTCTTGGGAATGAGGGGATTGATTATTTACTTTTTTTAATCTTGATATTTATTTTTCAGATAGAACTATTGGTATTTGGGATTTTTAAAATATGCATTGCAGATAAGGGCCACTATTATCAATAAAAATTTATTTGAATTAACGGTTAATTATTAACTACTGAAAATGTTAAGAAATTCAATTGTCATTCTTATATAAACAATTTAAAGTTTTCTAATACCATGGAGGAAAAATAAATAGAAAATAGATTATAAAATTTTATTTTTATAGATATGAAAAAATCAAATAACAGATTTATTTACAAATCTAAATCGTAACCAAATATCAGATTTATTTACAAATCTAAATCTTATCACTCTTTAAGTGTAAGGTCAAACTTCTAAAATATTATCAAATAATAAAATTATTCAAATTTAAAGGGTATAAAATTAAATATGTACAAATGAGAATCTTTAGACATAAGCATCTTCAAAAATTACATTAAGAACTTTGTTTGTACCTACTCCGACTATTTGATTCATTCAAATATACAATAGTTTATTTTGTATAAAGCAATAGTTTTTTATAATTAACTATACCATGGATTGCAATTTTATTTCGTAAACTAATCCTGCTTATTAAAAATTGCTAAGTCTTTATTCAGATTCGGCTAACCATATATTCTCATCTATAGTAAGCATAGTAAGTTGGACAGATACTTATATCTTTTGAAAGAACTCCAAAGTACATAAGCATTATTTTTTCTTTTTTAATTTTACAGAAATCGAATGTGTCTTAGAAAAGTTATCTGGGTTATTTTTTCCAGGGCCCTCTTTACTTTGACGGTTCTTTTGGGAGTAGAAATTATTATTCCCATCACATTCACAATATCTCTATTCTGATCGATG
This sequence comes from Argiope argentata, assembly GCA_026289955.1. Taxonomy (NCBI): domain Eukaryota; kingdom Metazoa; phylum Arthropoda; class Arachnida; order Araneae; family Araneidae; genus Argiope; species Argiope argentata. The sequence goes on along the minus strand of JAOUZG010038069.1, from coordinate 366,293 downwards.
TTTAACCCTCTTTCTCACCTGAGTTGAATCCAGAATTGTATTCTTTTGAGATTTGGATGTAAAAACAATTTTATGCCACCATCTGTATCAGATGATCAGAAAAAGCTTTATTAATCAGTTACAGCTACTAAATTTAGTACAGAACTTTAGAAATGGAGATGTGGTGTTAAATGCTAAAAAGTACAGATATACCTTAGCGAGTAAAAATTCAGTGATTTTTTTAAATTTTAATTAATTAAAAATTAAGTTACCTTTAGGCATTTCCCGAAACTTCCAAAAATACTGTACTATTGCACAAAAAATAAACTTGATGCCTTTTGAAAAAAAATTTAATGTCTTTTTAATTATGCCAATTTAAGATTCGTGCCGGAATTTTTGCAATTTTTAATGGGTTTTTTTTTTTTTGCTTAATTTTCAGCGATAGATGTGTTGCTTTATAATTCAAACTGTTTTAATTGTTTTACCAAATATTTAATCACGTGGTCTTCTCCCATTCTTGAAAACTAAGAAAAAGGGATTCTGTTTAATGTCCGTGTGTATAATCTCTGTATCGAAAACAACCAAAAACGTTTCAATATTCCGGAAATTAGAACAGATCGAATGGACATTTATGTTATTGGTATGGATATAATGTCATCGTGTTAGAAAGTTTAATTACACATTATACAGAATATAAATAAGACACTGAAAATAACACCGCTTTGGTATCAAACGTTTTGACGATACCATGAGTATGAAGTTTTATTTAAAAGAATTATCTAAAATCAAATATAAACGATATTTTCTGCGAAACAGTTAATTAGTCGCCTGAGGTGACTAGTTATTAATATAAATCTTTTCCCTTCGAATATTTTAGAGAAGTATCGCACGCCTTAATTCGTGCAAAAATTATGAAATTTGAGTAAAATTAGTTGAGAGATTGAAAATAAAATAAAATTTCAATAAAGGAACACATAAAAGTAACTAATAGCTATTTTGCACTTATTGTTAAGATCAGTAAGCTATCATTGAAACGCAGTTTCTCATTTTCAAATAAATATAAAAAAAGTTATTCTTTCTAAAGTAATATTTTTTTTCAATTCCTACTATTAATTCACACAACCATTTTGTACAATTTTGTATTCTTATTTTTCATTAGCTAATTCCTTATTAATTATTAATAACTTTATTGCTTCTCAATTATAAACTATACGGAACTTTGCATGTTTAAACAAGTGAAAAAAATAATTCAGATCAGCCTATCAACGTCATAAATAACCTAACAGAAAACGATCCTCATAACCTTTAAGCCTCAATTTCAAAACGTCATGTACTAGGAAAAATTTGAAAGATAATAGCAAATTAAAAGCTAGCTCTAACACAGATTATTCACTCTAAGTTTAACTAAATTACTAATTTCTGAATGGTCAGCGATAGAAATACATTTCAATTAGAAAATGCTTTAAATAAAATAAATAATTATATTATTTGATTAAATAAATAAATTAATAAAAAATTACGATGTCTAAATTTTTATATATTTATTCTGTTTTATTTGTCATATTAAGTAAAATATTCTTGAAACACTAATAAAAAAATCCAGCATACTTTTTCAACTAAAATCGACAAAGTTATGAAACATTGTATTTGTTACTTTATATACTGTTAGAACATCTTAATGGATACCTCGTGCAGAATCAGTGAACTAATGGATAGCACTTAATCGTAAAAGCTATTGATTGGCTTAAAAGAAATGAACAAAATTAAATAATTTCGTAAATTTTGCTCAAAGAAAATGGGATACTTTTAAAATGTGTATTGATATTCCATTAAGTTAAATTAAGTTTTTTTTTCCTCAGAGCACTAATGAAGAAAACATATAGTATAATGCTTTATGCCATTAAAATATTTTTCCGATTGAAACTACATGCTTTTCATAAACAATGTCGAAATTATTTACGGAATAGGATTGAAAATGATACTCAAAATGTAGTGAATAAACTCCATGCCACTAAATATTAAATCCATGCTACTAAAGACGCAAAACAAAATTCACTTTTAAATGTTAAGATCTTTTTTTTTGTAATTTTTTTTAAAAAACAGAATTTTTATCCTCATTAATTAACTGGTTAAAAATATTTTTTTTCAAATTATACAATTTTTTATACATACAAAGTATATAAAAAGAATATATTGTAATCGTCCAAAAAATTCGACTTCGAGATTCCAAAGAATTTCTCCATTTCAAATCTATCTGTGTCCTGAAAACGCGCTTCTGAATTTAATCTATATGTCTGCGCCTGAACACAATCACTCCAGAAAACTTTGAATTTGGACAGAAAAAAAATGTCATAAGATCTTTATACCAAATATGCAGATTTTTATTCAATTTTGAATGAAAGGCATTTACTTGTCAGTCTGTCTATCTTCTGGTCGAATGGAAATAAAGATTCTAATAACTAGACGTAAATAGCTTTTAAGCTTTGATTTATTTTAAATTTTGAACCAAATCAATCCATGGTGTGATAAACTGTCAGTCTGTCCCTTCGCAAGTAAACAAGATAATTTCAAACTCACTGATGTAGGGAAATAAAATTGATCTTTTGATTTTGTTACTAAAATTGTATATTTTCTTCAAATTTTGGGTCCAATAGGTCACTAAAGAAAAATGCTAAAATTGCATTATTGGGTTTCTTCACTATACATTATTAGCATTAAATACTCTTTTGCGGGACTGAAAATCTGAATACTCGTGATGTTCACCTCCTTGCCTAAGATATATGGCATTTATAAAAGGGGGATATAAAAATACCTTCATTAAGAATTATGATAATTCCGGGGGGGACACCTCGAAATGAGGATAATATGTTTCCGGCTTGGTAGTAGATTCTCACCTCCCTGGAGGGTACGCTAATAGTTGAGGGGTAGGATCCTCCCATCGATGACGGGACGTACTTTCTACGGGAAGGGTTGTACCGTGGCCGGTGATGGCCATTAGGACTGAACCACAATTCCCACCAATGTTGCTGATGCGGCGGCCCGGTCATTCAGCCCTAGTGGTTTAAATCCGTGTGACTTCGAGTGGGTCGGAAAACCTGGTATGACTTACTAAGAAGTATGTGAGAGAGTTTGAGGGAGACTACTTGGGCTGATTTTGCCTTTGTACCCATTTTATTTGTATACTCTTATTGCCACACTCAGTTTTTCCTTACATAATGCTGTTCATTTTAGCAAAATGAACATTGCACTGACAACAAGAATATTTCAGTGTTCTGCAGGGTATATAAGAATATTAATTATTTACATTAATTATATACGCAAATATTAATTATTTGCCTATTGGAAGAAAAAGAATTTAAAATATCGTCCTGAAATTTTAAATGTATTAAAAATTGCAAAAATTAGAATACTTCAAAAAATAATAATAATAGAGAATTTTTAAATAAATTTTAAAAATTTCGATCTTGTCTTATTTTTATAATTTTAAAGCTACAATTTTTTTTTTAGGATTCATGAAAGAAATTAATTCTAAGTGAATTTCAAACGATTTTAAAGAACTTTAAGGGGGGAAATTACAAAGCCATAAATAAATTATTAACCATGTGTAAACAATGATGTAGCATTGATGGAATTCCTAATATATTGCTTAGCACTCTGTAGATATTTTAAGAAAACTATACATGATAGTTCTTAAAATATAAAAGGCAAGTTCTAGAAATCCTTTTTAGATGTTGCACAAAAGTTTTGAAAAGTAAAGCAAGTAAAAGCACTTACAATACAATAAAAGGAAAATTCAGATCTCTCTTTTAGAAAAATTCTAGAAAGTATTTTTGCTTATGAATTTTCATGAAATGATAAAAGTGGTAGAATTCTTTTTTAGAATTCCAAATAAAATTAATTCTTACTAATTTTTTAAAAATCTTTTTATTATCAATTTTATTAAAGTTTTTCTCGTATGTCCTATAAAAAATTTTAGATTTTTTTTTCTAAAATTTACTTTTTCTAAATGTTTGCTTTTATTTTTTTAAGCGATTCTTTAAAAATGTTAAGTACATTCTATATTCTTATCATGTCAGAGCATGATGTTGTTTTGAGGATGAGGTTTTTGGCGTCAAAAAAATCGTAGGCGAAAAAGGAAAATTTTATTATCCTCATGAGTATCTCAAATAATAAACTTTTAATAATGTGTTGCCATTGCATTTACAAAAGCTCCGATTTAAAAAAAATAAGTCAATGACTACCGCAAATAAAACCTAAATAAATGTCATTTTGAGCAAGTCATTATATGAAATGACATACACAGAAAATGCGATATTTTTTTTAACAATAAGGGGGAGACAAAGTTTTTTGGATCGTTTGCCGTACTAAAGTGACTCATTCAATGAAACAGTTAAAATGAACAAAAGTATAATGTAATCTGAACGAGAACGTGGTGTTTTCCAAATTATATTCTGGCATGATGCATTGAAATATGCAGAACAGATTTCATTTTAATCTTTAATATGAATTAGTATAACAAAAAATTGAAACACAATGGAAAGTTTCCATTATAGACTAATCCTAATTATACTACATATGAAATGTTCAGAAAGATAGCACTGCTTATGAATATCAAAAAATTTTGCAGTAATTATGTGCTTCGTGTTGAAAAAATAATATTAAATTTTTAAATTAAGTTACTTTCGGAAAAGAACATCAAAATTCTTTAACATTCCATTTCAGATTGTATTCATTCAGATTAATGACAAAAACGGGGATGTTTCACTGAAAGTCGATAAAATTTCTGCCGCTAACTGGATTACTAGGCCATTGGCGGATGAACCAGACAGAAAAATGTAGTTTATCTTTTTGACAAACTTGGAGGAGGATGCGGTTAGTAAACAGTGCATACAATCCTTATATTTAAGAAAAAAATTAATTTTATAAACTATAACAGAGGGAATCCGCTTTTAAGTACTAATAAGAAGTACAAACAGTTTTGTTTGTTTTTTTTAATTTCAGATAATGAAATAATATAAAAGAAAAATTAATCAAATATTTTTAAAAGCTATAAGGTTATACGAGTATAAAATTACTCCAAGTATACTCCAAGTAAGCTGTAAGACATTGTAATTAATTTAATTTTGCGTGGCAAATTCCAAGCAATTGTGTTCAAATTTTGATAATAAGCCAAAAGTCCATAAAATAGTAATTATTGCCCGATGATATGATGCCTTCTTATTATACTTCTATCGCAAAAATTGTTATGTGCTTGTGAATGCTTGAGAATTAATGTATTGATTCAGAAAATAAAATTTCAAAGCTAAGGGCATAACTATGTATTAATTCATATTAATAAAAAAATTAAAATGAAATTTGTTATAAATATTTCAATGTATCATGTCAGAACATCATTTCTTGAACGGCCTAGCACAACGCGCTCGTGCAAGTTAAATTATATTTTTATTCCTTTTAATGGTTTCATTGAATGAGTCACTTTAGTATTGCAGACGATCCAAAAACACTTTGTCTCACATCTATAATTAAAAAAATATCACATTTATTTCACACATATAATCACGTGCTCAAAATGACATTTCTCTAGGTTTTATTTCCGGTAGTCATTAACTTATTTTTTTTAAATAAATCTTTTGTAAATGTGATGGCAACACATTATTAAAAGAGTATTATTTGAGATGCTCGTGGAGATAATAGAATTTCAATTTTTCGCCAAAGGATTTTAGTCTATCTCATTCCCAAAATAACATCATGTTCTGACAATATAATAATTTGCATAAAATTTATTCCATAAGTAATCAAAGGATATTGAGGCATTCCTGATAGTGAAAATGTCAAATTTTCAGCTGTAATTACAAGTTTTTTACCAATGAATTATAT
>JAOUZG010038069.1:282498-355437 GCA_026289955.1 Argiope argentata | reverse complement strand
CTTATAAAAATAACTCAAATTTCAGAAATAACTACTTATAAAAATAACTCAAATTTCAGAAATAACTACTTATAAAAATATCTCAAATTTCAGAAATAACTACTTATAAAAATAACTCAAATTTCTTTAGAAATTTCCAGGATCATTTTTGAACCTCGGATAAATTATATCAGGGATTATGCTTATTGAGTGTCTTTAAGATAATTGCTGTTTGCTACTTTCTTAAAGAAAATTTAATGTGAATCATGAATATAATTAGATTTCAATATCCCATAACAAAAGAAAATATATGATTTACATGAAGGACTTACATTTAATTTGTAAAACATTTAGTCAAAGCTGAAATTTGTAAAAAAAAATTCATTTAGGCCACTTAAAATAATAGTTACAAATGAGTACTATGAATTCAACTATTAAATTCTTCTATTTCCTTATTCAACTACAATTCAATTAGTGAAAGTTTAAATGTAAATTAATACGTTCTAAATCTAAATCTTAACCATTCTGATTAACAGTATTAAATAAAATTACCCTAGAAATATATTAAGATAATTTTACGATTGAATTTGGAAAAATATTTAGAAAAAATAATGCATATAAATCGGCACTACTTCATCTAGAAAATATTCCGTTCTTAAAATATTAATTAGTGAGTAATTATTGAACAAACTTTTTAGCTAGTTCAGTAATTAACCATTTTCCTATTGTATTTTAAGAAACAAGGCGATTAAATGCAACTAGAAAGAATTATCATGAAGAGTTTTGAAAAATTTGCAAATTGTTATGCAGATGCTGTCGTTAGTTAAGGCATTGATTAAATATTCCTCGTTGCCCCTAATGATGCTACTATGGTAAAAGAATACTTAGGGATCGTATTTAATGCTACACTCTCTAATTTTACAGTATTTAAAGATGGGAAATACGTGGTTGAACTATACAAAAGCAATTCAGAGCAGCGATTTAAAAGATTCCAGAATATAAAACAAAGATTATTTTTATAAAATAAAGAAAAATACCATTCGAAAATATCAATACGTTATGCTTAGTTTCATACCAAATAATTTACCAATGATCAACGAATAGAAATTTCTGTTAATATTAAAGTTCAAAGATATAATAACAGGGTAGTGTTGAATAAATTAAGGAAGTTATTTCCCGCATATTTATAATATACACATCAAATTCGTGTCGTAATTTAATTTTGGAATGTTCCACGCGTTGCTATTTATTATTGCTTTAAAAATATTTATATTCAGGATGTTCCAGCAAGAGCAGATAAACTCTACACAGCCAGATTCGTTGTTTGGAATACATAAAAAATACCCCCAAAATTGTACCTCTACGACCTATAGTTTTCGAGAAAAACACGAGATAAAATGCATGACGACATGTCCTGCTTACGGAAGGAAAAAAACTCTTTATTGGAAAGATGAACATCAATACTTGCATAATTTTAAATAGAAAGATATTCGAAATATCCCCCGAGCATTTGGAGGCATGCATACGCGCGTCGTGCAATAGTTGACTGTACACGTTCCAGTATCGTAGCGTCGACAAAAGTAAACGCACCGTGGAGACGATGGACTAAGCCCCTTTCTGAAATAACTGGGTCTCGATAAACCCACTCCTTTACATGATACCATAGGAAGAAATCTAAAAGGGTTAGATCTGGAGATCATGGTGGCCATGAAACAGGACCCAGACGCCCGATCAGCGGCCGAATAAAGGGGGGGGTCATAAAAAGGATATGATGTCATACATTTTCTCTCGCATTTTTCTCGAAAACTATGAATTGTAAAAGTAAAATTATCTGGACATTTTTTGTCTTCCAATCAATGAAACTCTGCAGAGTTTATCCGGTCTCGCTGGGACACCCTGTATAATGGGATGCCCTTTTTTTTATGGAAAATGTATATATATTGTAATCTAAAATAAAATAAGTAGGCACATATTATAAATAAATTTACAAATATGAAGCCAAAATGCGGCAATATTTCTTAGTCGTTGAATAAAACATGATGTATAAATAAAGTAGGATAACCGTTTTTTATATATACTTTTTTCGTTTATGAAGTATAGAAAAAGTATAATAAATAGAAGTGTAAGTGTGTAAAAGTGTTGTTCAAAAGTTCAAGCTTAAAATTTTGACAAATTTCCATGTTTTAGACTTCTCCGAGTTCGAAAAACGCATTTTTGTCATTATGCATGTCAGTCCTTTAGTCTGTTTGCAACTCAAAAACACATTAAATTAAACTAATGAAATTCGATATATGGTTTTTGAGTAAAATATGTAGATTTCTAGCAAATTTTGTGCTAAATACAATTAGAAGTCTGACCAACTGTCAGAAAATAAGCGATATAACCTTTATTAAATTTTCTAAATATCTACAAATTTTACGTAAATAATATATATCGATATTCATTTTAATACAAATTGACAATTTATATATTATTTTTATATGATTCTTTTATATATTATTTTTTATAAATAGTTTTCTGTACAATTTCTTTATAATTTCTACAATCCAAAAACTTTTAAGTCTTGAAAAATTAATGAAAAATGCCTCCTGAGTTTCCTCTTACACAAATTCTTCACAAATATTTTGAACTAGCTGATTTTTGGTAACCAGTTAGTTCGCCAGGGATTAACGGTTGCAAAAAATTAAATATTTTACGAAATTATATCTGGATGATTTCCTCCATAAAATACTTTTACATTAATAACAATTTACGATATGAAATTTACACTTGTGGGTAAAAAATGAACCCCATTCTGCGATCTATTTCTAAGCAGTTATATTTCTGCAATTTATTACTTCTGAAATAATTATTGCAAAAAAAGTATTTTATATGCCAGCTTAAAATGTAAATATTATCCTTCCAAAGACTTAGATTTAAATTTTATAGAATACAACGTTGCTTTTTAAATCATCCTTATTGGTTTAAGGGTACAAAATATTACTGAGTACTCTTACCGTTAAAGGAGATAAGTAGAGCTATGGGGACAACCACTTGGTTCGTCGGTTTTATTTGCCACATTTAATTTCATTTAAATGGTTAGATAATGTTCATGATTTTCCCAGATTGTCAGATATTTAAAAATATTAAATTAATTTCTTTCATATGCTCTGTTCATTGTGTGTATGGACCTTTTAAATAAAGATAAATCAGCTTAGAATGTTTGAAATAACTACAACACAAAAAGGTTTCATATATCTTTTTCAAATTCAATCCTTATATTTTCAAAGAATCTGGTTTAAACATTGTAGGTTGTATCATTTGCTGTATATCATCGTACTTCTAAATCTGTTTTTTAGCATACGGTTACATAACTTTGCTCAGTTCTTTTCCAACTGATGAAGATCTAATCGCATTTAGCGACCAGTTCGTTTAATAGGAAATATTGGTTATACTTAATTTTTTAAAATCATATAAGAGTAATTTCATGCTTATGATTCTGACAAATTATCAAACATTAAAATTATACTATTTTAGTTATCCATCATATGCTCTGCTCAATGTGTTGAACCTTTTTTAAAAAATATATCCTATGATGTAATAGAACTATTAATATGTAAATGTCAGGCTATCTATATTATGGTATTTTTTTTATCCATCTAAAAAACTACATAAATATTAAACAAATCCTTCTTTTTTAATCTCCAAAAATGGAAAAAAATAACTGATACAATAGAAACAGTTTGAACTTCAGAGCAACAACGTAATCTATTTTTGGAAATTAGGAGAAAAAAATTTTAAAAAAATGCCAAAGTTAGAATTTTTTTTTTTTAAATAGTATTATTAAAAAGATTATTTTTTTTAATTTTCAAATGTTAAAAAATTTATTTTTATGCAACAATATTTTCGGAAGTCATAGCGGGAAATTCCAAAATTTAGCTCAATTTTAATTAATTAAAACTCTAATTTAAAAAATTGCTCTAAAGTTCGCATTCCAAAGTGTATGTGCCAAATTTGGTAAATGTAGGTCAAAAGGTCTGGCACCAACACATACATCTATTATTTATTATTAGGACAGATTATTGTTCAAAGAAACACGCGCTTAATTGACGATTAACTAATTAAACAACCAATAAATCTGCATAATAATTTTTTATGATCGATAACTTGTTTTAGAAATCATATCCATTTTCAATAAACCTTGGATTTAAAACAACTATAACTAATATTATTGAGAATTTTTTTTCACGATTTAGGCATGCAGTTCTAAGAAAATGTGTGTGTGAATATGATACTATATTCAATATTTATCATTGGATATAGTATCGTAATAACACATCTTGCAGTAGAGTTCAACTCTAACAATTTTGAACTGTTTATAGATTTTTTTTAAAATCCATAGAAATCTTCCGTCCTACACCAGTCTGATATTTGCAGGTTTACTCTATATATTTATTAGATTTCATGACCGTTTAATGCCTAATAATCGAAATCTATTTCATAATATCAATTAAAATAAATAAATTCGACAAAAAAGTTTTAATGTATATTTTTATTAATAATTCAAAAGCCATTATTTTTATTTTTAATATATTTTATTTTTTCTTTAAATTATAATGTATTGATACAAATAATCTGTGATATTGAAATCAATTTTCTCTATATTTACTACCTGTGGCGCCATCATACGGAATCAAAATTGAACAAAGTTAAATTCTTAAGTGATTATTAAATTAAGATATGGAAATTGTAAGCTTCAATTCTATAATTCATATTATTATTCGGAAGCTTCAATACTGTTATTCATATTTAAAATCAGATCCAAAAAATGGAGAGAAAAAAATCAAACACACCGTGCACCTAATCTAAAATAAACTTCCAAAAATTATCCTAGCATTCTTGGAGATAGCTTATCAGTTTAACCGTGAGAAGAAAAATAGCAATCATTTCAAGGAAAAGGATCCTCAATCAGAAATCATTATCTTATCAATACGCGAAATGTGCATTCTCTAGAGCCCCTCTAGATGAACGCTTAACTTTCCTGCCAAAGGTAATTAAATCCCACTAAACATACAATGTCAGCGCAAAAGACACTTTTTAATGAGTGAGTGCAAGTTCCACAATCCCACACCCATTAGGGGTGAGACCAACGTGGGAAATATTGATAAAATAGGTTAAAAGTCGGTCCTAATGCTTTTAACTGAACTTTGACGTCGTTATTTAAAAGTTTAGACAATTATAGTAGCAATAAATGTCAAGCCGCTTAGTTGTGTTTGTATTAGTACTTCAATATAGCTGAAAGCTTCTTGTACAAAACTTAAAAGATATAGAAATATAATTGTACTAGCTTTTACCCGCGAATTTGTTCGCGTGGAAATTTTGATGTGCACGTATGAGAACTGGCGGTCAGATCACAAAGTAAAATGTCATCATACAGTATCATTATGGTGCTGTTGAAAATAAATTTCGCCAAAAAATATTTTGTAGCCACATTTTAGGGAAATGGCCGAATGTATAACGAACGTTACAGTAGCGTTTCCAATCGTACGATTTCGATTAACGCTGCAGCTAATTAACGGAAATGTAGAAAAAAAAAGTCAATAAATGCAGAAAAATGGGATGCACGCAAAACAATTAAATCGAAAATAATGAAAGTAGGCGAAAGGAATACGTACGTCAGGAAAAAATCAAGGGAAATGAACAGGAAAGAACGAATTATAATAACATTAAAAAAATAACAAAAATGTAAACCCAAATAAAGCGCTACCGAAAAATTACGAACCTCGCAAAGCTCCAAATGATTGTATATCAAAACTTAGCCAGACAATTAACCTAAAAACAATTTATTTACAGTGTGTACCTGAAATAAAACAAAACAGCAAACCAATTATTCAAAATCGTTTTGCTAATTAGTCTGGCAAAACAAATTCAAGTCAAGAACAAACTGCGCATGCCAATTCAACGCAAATGCGATAATTTTCTACACCAGGTGGGGTAATACTTCTTCGAAATTTTTAATTTCCTTTATTATGTTTTAACTTGGTACTTTTCCTTTAGAAGGGTGCAAGCGAAAAATAGCCATATAATATAGAATTCCACTAAATTTCTTACAATTATTTTAAAGCTAAAAAACGCCAAATAATGTAAAAATCGCCTAATTTCTTTGGCGATTTTCCGTTTGCGCTCGGCTAACGGAAAGGTAATTCAAAAGTATTTCATAATGAATCCGAAAGATCGATTAATTAACAATGTTTAATTTTAAATGCATCAAACACTAAGAAAATTAACAGAATCGTTTGAAAGAATCGGTAGGAAATGTGTTAAGCCTTACTCATTTGGCGGTGGGGAAATGAAGATTTTTGGCGAAAAAATTAGTTTTTAATTAATAAAAAAATTAATCTTTCAAATAACCAGAATAAATAGTAATTTATGTTCTATTCTAAACTATAATCTATTTCTGTGCTAAATTTCATTCAACCGTTTTAGAGTGATTGACTAACATCATCCATCCAAACTTTCACATTTATAATAGTAGTATACATTCCTAGTGATAAGATATTGAAAAGGAAAATCCAAAAAATCATCATTGCTTAGAAAGGAGTATCTATAAATTTCTTTAATATAACTTATCAACATCCGTTAAATTTTGATAAATTCAAAAAAAAAAAAAGCACAGAAATGAATTTGGTATTAGTGAACTCAAAAATTTAAATTGGTTAAAAAATATTTCTTATGAAATAATTTGCTCATAAGTTATAGTAGAAAAAGAAAGAAATTTTGGTTAATTTATAAATAATGGAGTATTTAAATTTTGAACTTCGAAAGCTGAAAAGGTCTTCGCAAAGCTATTGTAGACAAGAGGAAGTTTGAGTAAATTCGACTCATTATTTAAGAGAAAATGAAAAACATACATACTTTACATACGTATGACAAAATAATAAACACACAAAAGATCAAAATGAGAATACAGATACAAAAGATAACATGTAATAACAAATAAAATGGAAAACGAAAGTAATCCAAAGAAATAGAGCTTAAAAAAATATTCAAAAGGTGAAGCAGAAACAGTATTAAAAGCGGTAAGATTTGCAAAAAAAAAAAAAAAAAAAAGACAATTGATTATTTGGAAATGAAATCAATGCATATCACAAAAGAATTTAGATCAGTTTATTTATGTTAACATCCTATTTTAAAGCAACACTAGAGCTAATTTGGGATATCACAAATATGCAATTACAACATTTTCTGCACAACAGTATCAGACAATTAAATGAATGATACTGTCATCACTGTGAATGCTGTAATAGATCAAAACAATAGATATATTATAATTAGGCAACACAAAATGAAAATACAGAGTGGTAAATAATAAAAAAAAAATTCTTATAAAACATAACTCGTGATTTTTATTTAAAAAGTTACAAATATCTGGGAATTTTTACTGAATATCTTTAATTGACTTGTGAACATTAAAATAAAAAACTTAAATACATTTTCTCAATAATAAGAAATCAAAAGTCATTCAAATCAGTATAAGATTTCAAAAATTCAGCAAAATAATCAAGATTCTATCTAGTTGGATAGAAAATATACATGGATATTTTGTGATATAGTGTAGTATTCCCAATGAGAAAATTACTACTATGAGTATTTAGAAAAATTTAATTCACAGCTTCCAAGCAAAACATTTTCTTTATCTTCTTAACACACACACAAACTGGAAACTCGATGTTCTATCTCCAAAAAAGTAGAATTATGATTTAGGAATCCAAAATTTATTGATAATAGATAAATAAATGAATTTTGATAACAGCTTAGAAAAATTAAAAGACAAAATATTTAGTGAAATTTATTTTATTTAACATAACTTCATTACATTTTCATAATGCTGAACAATTCTGTTACATTACAATTGCAAAGATGCATATTTTATACAAATGCTATAAACCACTTTATGTAGAAACATTTATACATATATAAAGTAAAATATATTATTTTTAAATCAAAATTTTATTTTGGTTATATACACACTTTAATTCATGATTTATTAATTAAATTTCATCTAATGTAGCAAATGACTAATTCATGCTCATTAATAATCATAAATTTAAATTTAATTAGATAATACGATTTGCTTTAATCAGAAAATATTTTAAAATGTAACAGTAAAAAAAAACTTTTTATAAATCAAAATACTCACAAAAAATATAACTCATAAAAAAATTTATTTTTTTAGAAATACTAAAATTTTAAAGATATATGTGAAAAGAAGTTTAAATTTACATATGTACACACATAAAGAAATAATTAATACATAAAATATAAGCTCAAACGTTCCAGATTCCTCAATAAGTTATTGAGAAACCATACTGACTGATGTTCAGGCTAAAATTCTATTGTAATTTACAATCTTGTTTCCAACTCAACAGCTGCTAATAAAAAAAAATGCTCACACAAAACTTTGTAGCAAAATTTGTATTTTCACTTGCCCCAAAACTATTAAATTATATGTAAGGAAAAATTTTTATGATGGAAAAGAAAGCACATCAATATATAAATTTCTTAAGAACTTTTAAAGCAATTAAAAGATTAATTAATATTTAATAAAATATATGGTTTTAATAATACCAGTAACAATTTACATATATTTATAACTATCAATGCATTTATTGAACTAATTTTTTTATAATAAAAAAAAGTAATGAAAAAATATTCATCAAACTGGAAGCATAATCACTAAGTTATACATAATATTTAAATGTTTTAAATATCTTTTACCTTATTTACCTTAAACAAAGAAAAAAAAATCTAAACTCTACTAAACATTCTCGTTGAATTAATTCTAAATTAATATTTTTATATGATGCATATAATTGAAATAAGATTTTAAATTCAATGCAATAAAAGAGGGCAAATGCTCAAAGATTAATCGTTGTTTGAAAAATATTTATATTTATTTTTCTAATCAAAAAAATTCTGAATCTACAATATGATTGTAAAAATAAAAGTAACACATAAAGAATTATATTCATGTAAATTCTAAAAACAATTCTTAGCACACACAATGTTAATGAAATGAAAGTTAAAATACCTCATTCAAATCTGAAGGAATTATACTGAAAGAGCATTACATTTAAAAGTAAAGTGCAGAAAAATTAAATTTATATACAAGTTGCAAATTTTTAAAAAATATCACAATCACTAAAAACTAAAGAAATCAATGTGAGAGAGAAAGAAGAATTATTCACATAAATGCATCATTCAGAAACTTCAACAAAATACAATAAAAAAATATTTTCAATCGGTTATTTAATTTAGCAGAAATAAGAATAGAAAATTACTTGAAAGACAGAAAAGAACAAAGAAATTGATGAAAAAAAAATTGCCATTCCCCTTTTAAAAAAATGTTATTGGTAAATCAACATTAACACTAACATTTGGTATAATTGTGATTAGTGTTACAGTATATCAAATATAAAAAGAAGGCATACATTACAAATATCTGTTTAGATATCTTTTATTAAACAAAACATGACACAACTCAAATCCAACATTTCAATTAATACAAAATCACAAATGAAGATTAAACTAACTTTGGAATTAAAATTTTTGCAAAAAAAAAATGCTTTTAATTTCAGAATAATTATTCTACATAAATTGTATTTTATAAGATTCAAAAATAGACTATTCTATTAAAAAATGAAAGACTAATAAGATAATATAGAATTAGACCACACATAAAATAAGAATTACAAACAATGCAAACACACTCAAAAACAATGCAAACACACTCACTATTGGAATTCATTGTATGTCATGATTGCCTACACTGAGATCTCGGTTTTAAATAAAATCTGGTTCAAAAATGTTCTACATTTTTACTACTTTGCATTTTTAAAAATTAATTATGCAATTTTATTATTTTTCTAAGTAACATCGATTTTTTTTATTTCTATAGTTAATTCTAAATGAGATAAGTATTATCGAAATGTAACTGAAAATCTATTTTAAAAAATGTATACATTCAAACAGCTATTTATAAACTTATCTCAGCAAGATTTGGCACTTTTTTGCTCCCAAAAGAAACAGTTCAAATAGTAATAAACACAACTGATAAAAAAATGAAAAATTACTATTCAAAGCATCAGCATATACAGCAATTATTAATGCTAGATATTTAATTAGAATTAAAAGAATTGAAATTGACAATTGGTTGTTTATATAAGAATTCATCAACTATTAATCCTGATACTATTTTAATGAAAATAATTTAATTTTGATTGACCAGAAATTTTAATTAAGTTCAAATAAAAGTTATTATAATTATTTTTGAATTATAAAAACTGCACTCAAACAAAATGAGAACACAAAAACAATTTTTATTCATAAACAAATAAATTATTTGAAACAAACTTGTTAAAAAATTTGAAAATAAAATTTGACACAAAATAACTAAAATAAAACCATTTTTTAAATTTGAAAACATTAATAAACATTTTATTACTAACTAAACAATAAAGCTAAATATAAGCTTAATTTTTAAAAATACAGAGAATCTTTGAATCTAAAATGAGGTTTTAAATAATTCATTAAAAAAATTAACATATATATGAAAGATTCGAGATATAAAAATATGATAATATATATTTTAGATATGTTCTTAATTTTGATTTTTCTAATATTTGTAAGTAAATTTTTCAAATTATCAATAAAAAATTAGTTCTTACTTTGGTAAAATTAAGTTAATTTTAAATAAAAATTCAAAAATTTATTATTTCACACAATATTCATGTTAAATTTATGTTAATTATATCGAATAACAGGCATTCAATTTCACGTTATTTTTTTTATAATTAACTTCTTTTTCCTTAAAAATGAGTTTTCTCTTAGGAAATTAAACTACATGCAAATGCTAAGTAAAAGCTGTCCTCATGGCTAGAATTTATATATGAAAACTTCCTGAGGAAGCAAGAACTAAACTGCTTATATAAAAGATGCGAGAAAGAACAATTATTTCAAAAATAAATAAAAAATAATAACGAAAAAATGAAAAAAATTTAACTAGTATAAATAAATGTTTTTTAAAAAATAAACTTATAATGGATTTTTTTACACACAAAATAATAAATATTCTTAGAATAGGTTAATCAACAGAACAATTTTGTTTAAATAAAAATTTGTTTCTAGCAATCCTGCAACTCTAATGCTTAAAAAAAATTAAATAATTCAAATTTTCATTGGCAAAAGCTTTCAGGTCTAAGAAAAACTCTTTTCTAAGAAAAGTCAAATTTCAACATACTTCAAATTTGTTACTTCATATTTTTATAACTAAAACCACACTTAGGTTTCTCTTACTAAAGAAGATAAAAGCTAGAATCTACAAGCAAACACAAGTAAATTCAGATCAAAACATTCCTGTTAAACATCAAGCAGCTTGATGACAAAAAGCCATAGATATATATTTCAATAATTTTTAAATTTTGTCTTTGCAATGCTATAAAATAAACTTATCTAATTCTCTAGTGCACAAAGGAATAAAGTTGAGTACGATTGAAAAGCATTACATATTACAAGGTTTTACTTATAACAATTGTTTGATTTTAGAGAATAGTTAAATCATATCCATTGAAAATTTACAATGAAGTTTGAAACATTTAAGATGTCAAACAAGATTCTTGGCCAAGAGCTTCAAGAAATAATCCCATAGGAGTTTTCTTTAGTCCAATTGTCTCAATCTTATTTGTCAGTTTGTTACGGATATTGCGAAGTCTTAGAGATGCATGAATGAAGATAACTAAAAATACAAAAATAAATTAGTATTTTGAGAAACTTTATAGCATATTACATTTTTATAAATAATATATATGATATAGTTAATAATAATTCAAATGTATCCATAAATTTGAATTAGGAACTGTAAAAAACCATGTAACTGTGATTAAATGACAATGGCATAAAACATTCCTTTCTATGATATTTTTAAATTATTTTAAATACTTTTAATAATTTGAAAAATATTTAATAATTTTAAAAGTAGTAATGATAAAGCATTCAGTTCCCCCCATGCTAATGAGGTTATGCTTCGCTTAACATATTATCAACAGGTAATTTTTAAAAAAATCTGTCTTCTTTCTCAGTGTTTAATGCATTTAAAATTAAACATTGTTAATTAATTAGTTTTTCATATTGATTTTGAAGCAATCTTGAATTAAAACAGAATAAAGGAAATTAAAAATGGCAAAGAAAATTCACACATTTGGGTTGCCGCAATTGGCGCTGAAAATTCAAGCGTGTTCTGTATATGGTAATTAATGCAGCTGTGTTTTCATTTTAATTAAAAGTTTAAAAAATATGTGTATACTAGTGTTATAGCTAAAAATATGTGTATAATACTGTTATAGCTGGCCAATCAATATATAATCTCAAGATAAGTTATATCTCAATCTCAATCAATATATAAAATGAACTTGATTTGATTTTAAAGAAATAAGAACTTGATTTGCTGTCTTGCTTTATTTTCCATATGACTGTAAATAAGTCATTTTTAGATTAGTTGTGTGTTTTCCATGCATATGAAGTCACACAACAAATTTAGTTATAAATAAGCTAAATAATTATAAATTTGATTATTTTTTCAGTAAAAAATACATTGTCTATTTTACATAGATCCCTATGAATAAAAAATTGCTTCGCTTAACAAATATTTTGCATTATGAATAGGATTCAGAAACAAAATATGCTTATTAATAAGCTTTCACAGTATCTCTCCAACAAATATTTCATACAATCTTGATGTGTCTCACCTGAATACTTGCTCTAATAGCCATAGTTTTTTTTTCAATATTATTGGCAATATTAAATTAAAATGCATCAAAATAATCTTCAATCAACAGCTAAGAGAATCATTACATATTCTAGACAAAATAATAATGGAAAAGATAGAATATTTTGTGACATAAAAAGTTGACAACAGTAGTTATAATTCTTGGTTTAAAGAACTAAAGCCATATGAATAGTGAAGGATTGTTGATATATTGTCCAAGGTATCAAAACTGCCCCTGTTGAAGTAATCATAAGAAGGGAAAGTGCTACACACTAAGGACCAAACAATTTCATTATATACTCATTTAAATATAGTATTCACACTGACCTTCATTTATAGACATGGAGAATACAAAATAAAAGCTTGCTGAAAACTAAAACTGTATTATTGACTAGAATTCTATGCATGAACTGCGCCTATGGCATATTTTCTTTTATGTTGAATCAATGAAGAAAAATGTGAAAGACTATGCATTTAGACTGTCAACTAATACACAAGCTTAAGGATGGTAATCAGCATTTACAAAATAGTACTAATCGTTTTGAGCTATTTGTTATTTTATAATAGAATTTTCATGTATAATTCCCACTATTTATTATTGGTAGAATTAAATATACATTTTTAAGAAAATTATGGCTGAACTTATGGATAAAGAAACTAAAGTGTAACATATTCAAACAATGGTAAATGAGGGTAAAATGTAACTGGGGCATAACATAATTTAAAACCCATAATCTGCATGTTTGGTTTAATAAATATAGATGATATCAGAGAAATAACAAATGTTTTTCGTCATGATGTTTTTATTTTATTTTTTAAAGGTAAATGCGTCATTTTGCTGATTGTACCTCATAAGATTGATTCCTTTTTTTTTATTCCAGGTCTATATACCAAAGGAATCAAAGTAAAAGTAACTTTATTGTTTTAAACGTCAAATTAAAAAGAAATTTGCTTGAAGAGACTAATTAGATTGTTTGTAAATAGAAATATGTAAGTAAGAGCTTTTGCAACTACGAAAAAACTTCTTCAGTTTGTAGAAAATAAAGTCTTACAGTTGCAAGTTACCATATAAATTGGTAAGTAACAGAAAATGCTTTTTAGATAAAGAATACTTCAATTCCAATATCAATAAAAACGTGTGCCTCACACTGTTGCCAGTACACATTTTTTTTGCAATAGAAAACTTCTTGATGACTTTAAATTCTAATAATAATGTTAAAATGATACTAGCCATTAAGATGTAGCTTACCCTATAAAAAGAGGTTAGTATCATTAGAATGTATTTTTAAATTGCCACAATTGAGTTCACAACTTCATGTAATGTAATGAATTTGTTTGTTTAAATTTGTAGGATTTTAAAAGTAAGAAATGACATAACTTTATGACAGTTCCAACTTTTGAAATTAAATAAGCATGTTTTAATGTCAAAAATGAAAAAAAAATTAAAGTTATAAAAAAATTGCTGCAAAATAATTTAGATTTTTACCCAGTAATCATACTAAAACTTTTTTAAAAAAATGAAAAAAATGTTGTATTTCAAATTATAGTAATGAAGATTTAGATGTATATGCATAGAAAATGTATTCATGTAAGTCATCATGTTGTTACCATCAAAAGTTAATACCATTAATAAACATAATATAAAAAAATATGTTTCAAACTTGTATCATCTATAGTTCTCATATCTAAAAGTTGTGTCGTAAACATAACTGAAATAGTCTAAGTCAATTGAAATGAGGTAGTTAAACATAAATGGAACTTACTTTATCTTTAAACCTAATTGAAAGCCCTTATAACTTTTTATCTAATACATATCATTATTACAAGAAAGTAATAATAATTTGCTACAAAACATAAGATAGATGTTTTTGCATAATTTCTAAAATATCAGTAAGAATTTTAAAATTTACTAATTCTAAAATTATTAATATTAGGACCAATAAAAATCTCAAACCCAGCTATGCAGAATTTAAAAAAAAATTAATTAAAAGGCAAGGGAGTTCATTCTGGACTCAACATTCTAGATTGAATGTTAAGTATACTAATATCTATTCATTTATTCTGAAAAAAGTACTAAAAAAAATGTCAAAAGTTTCTATATTTGTTCAGTTAATTCTTAATATTTAAATGTTTTTTCATTGCAAATAAAGAGGAATATTTGTATTAAAATACTCGCATAAAAGTAATCTTTTCATTAAAGATATTAAACATGTAAGCATTTCCATAGAAAGAAAGACAAAGTGCATCAGATAATTCAAAAGAAAGTTTGATTTTTTTTAAAAAAATCTGCATTTTAATGTATCATATGTACATATTTGTGTGTGTAATGATATTTAAAATTAAATTGGATTGTAATTAATTTCTTAAATTTTAGCTCAATTCAGCCCATATCAAAATCATTCTAAAATATTCTTTTTATTTTTTATCCAATTCCGCTTTATCTATTTTATTAAATTGAATAAAGCTTTGTAAAAATACTGCATCATCGGTTCCATGTGCCAAGGGATAACTTATGTAAACATATTCTTCTAAATGTCCTTGCATATCTCTTGTCAAGGTCAACACCTGTGTGAATTCTTAAGAAAATCAACATATGTCAGACATGAGAATTTCATGGTATATAAGACCAGGGATAAATGATTTTGTGCTCTTTACACTTTTTTTTTGTTCACTCTGTTTGTATTTAATATGGGCCTCTAGAGATAAAATGAACTTAAAATTTCAACTTGTCTTTTCCCTAATTTCAGCCACATCTCTAGCTTCTACTTCAAACATAAAAATTATGTGATGTGAGAGTGTTGATTATTTTTTCAAATTACATTTTAAGAAGGAATTGTGAATGCTGAATTACAATTCTATCTTTATATTAAAAAATTAACTCATAAAAAATATTACAGTTTATATATATAATCAACAAAGATAAATTGTTTGAATTGCAAAAAGGACTTTATTTATAATTCGATAAATTCTGTTTATTTAACCAATTAGAAAACAAAGTATTACAAATATATATATTTTTTAAGTCAAAAGTCTTTAGATAAAATAAAAATTAAATGCATCAAAAGGGGAAACAACTTTATATCATTTAAGAAAATGTGAAGTATTTCTTAATTATATATATATATATATATATATATATATATATATATATATATAAACAGGGAAAAAAAGGCTATGAAAACCAAAGCAAATTGTGTCATAAATAGTATATTTCATAAAAATGCAGCTTTATTAAATAACATTGTTACTCAACTTCAAGAACAAGACTTCTACATTTTTTATTTAATTAAAACATTATTCGGTAAACCTGTTAGAAAAAATTCAAAGCATACTTACTAGCAACTGGTAACATGATACCAAAGAGAAAAACCAAAACTGATCCCAACATGTAGACTACAAAATATCCACCTAATCCAAAAAATTATTAATCATAAAAAAAAACAACTTACATGATTATAACTATATAACTGCATTCAATTATGAATATTTCTAATTTTGCAACATCACTACATTTTTTAGATTTTATAACATACAAAATTCATTAATTAGCTAATAATAAGACATTGAATGTTTACATTAGGATAACTCACAATTAACAGATATTCATGAATGCTGTATAAAAAAATTATTAAAATAAGCATTAATTGCAACCTTTTAAAAAAATATGATTATCATTATGATCAAATTATATTCAAAATCTCTTTTTTTGTAAAAAAATTTGCTTATAATATATAGGCAATCTTAATATACAACCACTTCCAAAGTTAAGCATGGAGGGAACAATGCTGATTTCTAGAAGCCAATCAGAATTGAAGAGGATGCAATTCATTGCAAAGGTAGATGAAAGTTTGCAAAAATGTTAGGTAACAGCCAATTGTGCTTTCATGTGAAGAAATATGCAAAAAGGGCAGTCTTATAAGAAGACAGCTTAATGAAGGGTTACAGAAGTTAATTGAAAGTGCTGATAAAAGTTGTTTAAAACTTTCGTACAATTTGTTTTCAAGACATACATGTTTCTATGACTTCATCTAGCTTCCTGAAGACAAAGTAGATTTATCTTCTGGAAGATTTTGAGCCCTGGCATACTGTGGGGCACATTGAAGCAGGGCAGTTGATCAAAGATAATGCTCTTTTCTTTGGCTTTCATCATTCTGCAATTTCACGTTTATGGACACAATTCCAAACCACAAAGACAGTTGTCCGAAGGCCTGTAGCCAATTGCCCATGAGTTACAACTCCATTCAAGATCAATTAATTGCTAATGTAGTCAAGCAGAATCACAGTGCGACCTCCACACATGTGACATCTATGGTTACAACGTCCATTGGTAAGGCAATATCTGCAGCTACTGTATGCCAAAGATTATATATGAGTGGACTGTATGTCTGAGTACCTCAAGTTTATGTTCTTCTATCCATCCAATCAAGAGGAGCATGATCAAAGTGGTGCCGGGAACATGTCAATTGGACTGTGTCTGACTGGGGCAATGCCATGTTTACTGATGAGTCAAGATTTGCTCTACAGCCAGATGACAAGCATATAGAAGATATGGCATGAACAAGGAACATACAATCAGCCCCAAAACATCAAGCATTTCAAGGTGGAAGCATTATGATATGGGTAGGGATTTCATTAGAACACCACACTGACCTGCATAACTTTAAACAGGGCTCTGTGACGGCTGCTCAATATCGAGATGAAGTCCTAGAACCTATTGTGAGATTGTACGATGCAGTAATTGGACCTATTTTTGTTTTAATGGACAATAATGCACTCCTTCATAGAGCTCACATCATGGATGACTAACTGGAGAGTGAAGGGATTGTACATATGGTGTGGCCAGCATATTCGTACAACCTTAATCCTATTGAAAATCTCTGAGATGCTCTTAGCTGTGGTGTACCTTCACGTTTCCCACCTCCAGCCACTCTTATTGAGCATGAAACTGCTCTACAAGAAGAATGGGGATTGCTTAGTTCTGCGGTGGTTGACCAACTAATTGAAAGCATGGTCCCAAGCTGTAAATTTTGTGTACAGATGGGGGGGTCACATACCCTATTAATGCTCTTTTTTTCATTTTATGCTGTTTATTTTCATTTTATACATAATTCTATATGCTACTTTCTTGCCAAATTTTGTGTCAATCAAAGTAGTATTTGTTGATTTTTTCACATTTTACATCTTTTTGCTTAACTTTTGGAAGTGAGTGTATAATGCACTATATTCTTTTTTTAAAAAGCAAACTTAATGCTGATCTTTCAAAAATTATGCACAAGGTCTAATGTAAGTGAGAGTATTTTATTTGCACAACAGAATATTATTCCATGCACTAAATGCTTTCATCAAAAAAAAAAAAAAAAACATGTTACTGATCTTTCAAAAGTTATACACAAGGTCTAATGGAAAAATTATTTCATTCACACTGCAAAATATTATGCAATGGTATTAAAAAATGTTCACTATCAAATGAATGCTTTTAAAAATTATAACTTTAGAAAATTGAAATTGATTTTGATGCAAGGCTAAGTTTTTAATCCACTTATGCATTGTCAAATAAAATAAATCTTTAAAAAAATTAGCTTAAACTCCAATAAAAATTTGATTACAAATAATTTTCTATAAGTAATTGACAAACTTTAAAATCAAACTTATTACAATATTCTCATATTAAAGATAAAAATTCCATATTATCATTTTTAAGAAATAAGCAAGAGAATTATAGAAGCATTTTCATGAAGTTGAATAGAAATTTGGTCACAGAATCAAAAACTACTATTAGAAAACAAAAATTTGATCTCTTCAAGGGATAAAGTTATTTATGACAAATATTAGTCATAATAAAATTAAAAGAGGCTTTTGCAATTGCTATAAAAAGGGAAAGAAATCACAAATACACATTTTCTTATTCATGAAATAATTTTCTATTTCATAACATAAAACGGAAAAACTAAATACAATAGAGATGCGGTCAATAAATGAAAAGTAAAAAAAAAAATTGGTAATTCAAAAATATCCATTAGTCAAATTTATAAGTCTCCACTCGGCGAAATTCCTAACTTCATCTCGCACCACCACCAAATGACACCAGAATCAATAAATAGGAATATTTTCTTATAGAAATTTCATATACTAACACAATATGTGATTTGATTCGATTGTATAAATAAAAATTACTGAATGTGCATTTTTAATCTCTTCCCTTCCATCAATCAGAATTTAATCTTGATGACAAGAGCAAACCGAATTTCATGGACATGGCCAATCCCTTAGTAAATTTATTTCAAAATCTTTAACAAAATAATATACTACATGTCATCCAAAATTTTATATTAAATTATAATTTTGATGTAAAAATTGCATATCAAATGTTAGCACAGATAAAACATTTTTAGACATGTAATTAATAAATTATTAATATTAAATTTTTTAGATATAATGTTTTTGGAATTAAGTTTTTAAATATTAAATTTTTTAGATATAATGTTTAAAAACTTCATTCCAAAAATATTTTTTTGTTGTTGTTTGTTTTTTCACAATAGAAATTTTAAAATGTGATAATTCATCAGATTGATTTTTTTTAATGATTACAACTGTTTTTCTAAGAAAAATAAACACCGTTCAAAATGAAATTCCTATAAATTTCATTGTCTCAAATTAATCACTTATTCTCAATTAATTTTGGCAGTTTCTTTGGCAGTTTCCATTTAGCTGCTGAATTTTTAAGCAAGAGTATTTTTTTATTTCAAAGTTTTTTTAAAAAAAAAGCAGATGCAAAATTTGTCATTATTTTCATTCATTGTTATTATTTATTACTTAACTTTCATGGGTAATATATAGAGTACCTTGCCAACATTTTCAAAATGGAAATAGGCTGAAATTATCTAAAAACATAAATTCTTTGATAGAATAAAAATCATGTAAAAACTAGAATGAAAAATATTTAATGCACTTCTGAATGTTTATTACTTTATAAACTGACAATGTCAATTACCTTTCATGCATAATATCAACATGAAATAAGAAGAAAAAGTTTTATCTTAGACTCATTTCAATGCCTACATACTAGAATCTTTTCAGAATTTATGCTGCTTTGATTCAATATTATTTGATTTTTAAAATTATAAGATTAAAAAATTACAAAGCTTTTTTAGTAACTTGAATATAACTGACACCAAGTAGTAATTGCACAAGATTGGGAAGTCAAATGCAGGTTTAAAAAAATACTCGTCCATTATTTAAAATACGGTTATGTATACCTGAGAAAATGACTAGAAGGCTTATAACTGGGTGATCTCGTTTAAATTTGGTAGCAGATCTTTTAGAATTGGTCACATAGCAAAACAGGCCAAAAACAGCTCCAACAGCAAGAATACCACATATCATCTTTGTTGGATTAAACAATCTAAAAATGAAACGTCATATTTCAAAATTAGATATCATTTGCCTTCGTTGTATAAAGAATAATAAAGGAAAATAATAGCATTTAAAAACATTTTGATTAGTGTTCTTACATTCAAAATTTTATTCTTGGACGTATTAAAAATAAATTTTAAATTCATTTAAAAATTAATGCATTTTCTCAAAGCATTATAAAAAGCTAATTATCCATAGCTAAATTTCTTCAAAAAATTGGACTTTAAATAATTTTAAAATATCAAAATTAACTTTTCACAAAAAGTTTTGTTGATAATATGAAATGTCAGAGAATTTCAACTAATAAATAACTAATGCATACTTTTATTTTACCCTTTATTAATTAATACTTTTTTCCTATTCATTTTTTAAAGCTAAGTTTATCAAACAGTTATGTTAATTCAAAATACCCAGAAGAAGAAAAAATTGATACTTGCAGATATTTACTGCCCCAATTTTTATTGCTAAGTAAACAAAAAATATTGCAAAGATGGTTACATTATGAATAATGGAACTTGCAATCTTTGTGTAATCTGAAAATTTCCAAGCAGGAGCTATTAATTCCAACAATTATGTTATAAAAATGTTACAAACATTGTCTTAAAATCGAAGGAGCTCTGAAGTATCACAGGAACTCTAAGATTCCTCATAGAAAAATAAAGAATTGGTTATAAATTACAAATTTTTATGAAAATACAATTTACAAGTATTTTAACAGAAAAAATACATATCTAAATATTATTTTAAAAATCTGACAAGTTGATTCAATGAATTAGCATTTTAATCAACATATTACAAACCTTAATTCAATTCTCCTAGAGGTCATTGTAAACAGTTATGAAAGTCTTACAAAAAAAAATTCCTTTTTTCCACTTTCATCATTTTGAAAGCATATTGCTGTATCAACACTATTTTAAACTCATACTTTTGAGCAGCAAGAAAAAAAAAAGGATAAAAATAGATTTGGGGCAGTTTGTCAGTCAAATTTTAAATTATACATAAATAAATTGTACTTTTCCATTAGCCAGGTGCAAATGTTGACAACTGTGAACCAAATGCGAACGAAGTCACCAAGCGAAGCAAATGACAAAACGAACAAAGCAGAATTCTATATCATTTGCCGAACTTTTTCTTGAATCTGGCTAATGAAAAAGTAACAAATAAAGCAATTCTGTCAGCCAAGTAAAAAAGTAGTTTGACCAGAAAAGTCAAAATTAATACTCACAGTTAAATATTTTATTAAAAATATTTCACAGAAGATTTGGAATATTCTCAACAAATCTCTGTACCATGGAAGAATATAAATTTTGCAGCGTTTAAAACTAAACAGCAGATTTAAAAAATGTAAGATAAATTATAAATTTTTTTAATTATGTAAATAAATAAGGGAGGGGGGACAATTTGTAGTTATTTTTCTTTATATAAGTTTTTTTAATTACATTTGAATAAATAAAGTTAAATTAATCAAAATTTCATTCAACATATCCCATACAACGGAAAAAGGGCATTTTCAATTACTATAGCTCAAGGTGATAAAAAGGTAAAGTTGCTGTAATATTTCAAAATTCAGTATGATATAAGAGTGAAATTATAATACCCTGAATAGGGCAGTATTTTTACTTGGTAAATTAACTATACATGAAAGAATCCTATTGTGAAACAGGATTTAATCATGTATAATTAATTCTATTACAGAATAAGATCCATTGAATTCTTTATTCTACTTATTACAGATTGTTGAGTTTCACAATTAATAATGTATTTTTATTAATAACACAGCTTTTAAATTTTATTTCTAATGCATAATATTCTAATTTTAAAAGAATCAAAATAAAAAGTTTATACTATCATTTTCCTTTTATGTATGTAGTTTTTTTTAATCAAAAAATTAAGTTCAAGATTTACTATCATGGTCAATAAACTATATTATGTCTTACTACAATAGACATGGATTAATACAATTGTCTTAATGCTGCCATCATCTTTACGTCATAAAAATTCTGGCTCTAAACTGACATATACAAATCTACATAACAAATATTCACTAAGTGTATCACAATACTGTTTTATTATATGTTTTGAAACAACAAGCTGGCCTATCCTTTATTTTGAACCAACAATAATTATTAACATTCATGAAATTTCTCACTTTAAATGCAAAAATCTGGGTGCCTTTGTTCTCTAATATCACTACATAAACAACAAAGAATTTGGGAGAGGGGAGATCTTTCACTAACTCAACTTAGAAAGCCCCCATTTAATAGACAGGAATAGGCATCATTATTTTGTCCGGGTTAAAGTTGTATGAAGGAATAGCCATACTATCTGGTCTGATGAAATATACTGATCAACCACAAACCACTGTTTCCTGTAAATGAATCATCAATTCTAATTAGATAAAAGGAATGTTAGAGACAAAATTACAACTCTAAATATCCATAGAATTTTATTTAAAAAAAAATCACTCAATTGTGGCGCAATTGAAAATTTCATAGTCATTTCTTTATGAAACTTTGAAAATTTCTGAAATGCGACTAAGGTAAAAAAAAAACATATTAATTTGCAGAATAGGTGTGGCAAAGACCAAAAACTTAAGACCATGAATGTGACGCTTGGTTAACGGCCATTAAGATGCCAAAAAACAAAATTTAGCAGAAAAAATTGGAAAATTGTGTTCACAGGCACACTTATGAGAAACAGAAGTTAATTGATATATCCATGTCATATTAACAGCTAAGTCACATTTCTTTTTTAAAGAGTGAAAATACAAAACATCACAAAATTTCAAAGGAATTTAACTACGATGTGTTAGACCAGTATGAGTAGTGAAAAAAAATGAAAACAAAAGCCAGTTTTAATGGTTGTTAAAAGCAAAAGACTACATTATCATACTACTGATTTTACAATGATTCATCCAGTTGATAAATTATTTTAATCAATCATCAGTCCACAAAATGATTCATCCAGTTTTCTAAGAAGCTCTTTCATTAATAATTTTTAAAAAAAATAGATGTCCCCTGACAAGTATACTCCAATAATTGCCACACTGGCAGAGTTGGAAATTTGCCAAATCATTTGTTAGCAACATCAAATAATGTTTATTTTAAAGGAGACAATGCATTGAAATTTTTTTTAAAAAAATCCTCCAACAAAATAACGTAAGAACTGTTAAAATTACATTCATAGTTTGAAAACGTTGAATAAAATATAATTTTTAATCAAATTTCATTCTTATAATAACCTACCACAATACAAGAAAAGAAATATGTATAACTCCTCTCTATTTCTAATTGCTTAGCTGTTAACCAATTTATAAATCACTTACTCAGTACTGCACACTACCTAATGAACAGGAATAAAAGAACTCCAACAGTTTTCACAGAGGTTAATATACATATAAGTTTTGTTTAGTCTGGGCCTTTAAAAATTTAACAGACCATATTTAAACATTCTACAAAGGAAAATAACAGAAAGTTTTAATTCAATTTTACACGAAATTAATACAAAATTATATAAATTTTCTTTTTTCCTAAAATCTATTACCTATTATTATATTTTATTAAACAAATTATTATATAGATAGAATATAGTTTTGAATAGAATAAACATCAACAAATATTTCATTTAATTAATAAATATCAAATTCAATCAATTATTGGCTTGCATTATTCCATTATACAGAGCACTTGAAATTATTTTTTATATAATATACAGTAGAATAACTTATGCTACTGTTATGTTTATTGCAACATTGAAAATGTTTAGCTTATATGACAAATTTTTATCAAAGTGATAATATTATATGTTCAATACAGACAATGTAAAATAAAAGTTGACTTGCATTAGAAGTAATTCAAAAATGCTTTATCCTCAATCATACATTCTTTCATTTAAAAAGATGTATCATCACGTTTTTTTTTCTTTCCTTCATAAATCAAAGATATTAAACTTTAAAAAAAAATGATTTTTTAAAATAATTTCTACCAAACAATAAAAAATTTTCCAATTTTCAATTAAAAGAAAAAAAAATTTAGATCATATTTAGAGAATTTATATTCGTACAAAATTGCAGTTTGCAATTGTACCCTGTTCTTTAATCTAGCCTAGCATTTTGAGTGACCTGTAATCTTCTGTATTTTATAATAATTTGAAAAGAAGACTTTTCACTCAAGAGAAAAAGATAGCCTCTGAACAGAATATTTTCCTTAATTTGTAAACAAATATAAATCTGCATTGTAAAATAATTAAGACTTCTTCCTCAAACCAAGAGATCATTTTATATCCTAGTACTATTCGATGTTTTGATGGATGATGAACAGATTAACTGATAATAAGCTGAACAAGAATGTTAACTTCAAAGCCATTTGAAGGCGATCATAAAGTATATATTCAAATGATCTGAAAAAAGTAGACAAATCCTTGGTAAAAAAAATTTAAACTTTCGAAAATATATGAAATTTACTTGTACTTTACTTACAGCTTGTAATCTTAAGATTGACATAACTCAAAACTACTTTCTTTTAATGCTTACAGCATAATTACTATTTGTGAGATCATTAAACATTCTTCTTTTGATTAGTTAAAATTCTAAAATGTGTTATTTTGACAGATTTAACTTTTTAAAATTGTTTCTATGAAAATATCCAAGATAATTAATTCTTTGTGAATTATTTGCTATTATTTTTATGCCAAAGTGTTTGGCTACTCATTTATTGCAAAGTATATTATTAAATAATTGATTTTACTTTTATTTACAGGAATTAAAAAATTTACAAATATAATACACTAATAATCCAGGAGTTATAACGTTAGAAGAAATAAAAAATTTTAAAAGACTAATAAAACTCACCCGACTATCAAAAAAACAACAACAGACATAAAGAAGTAATTTGTTTGATAATAAAGTAAATTGTTGCTGACACGATTAGACCATTTATCCAAATCTTTAACATTTGGAACCTGAAATCTTGCTGACTCTAATAAAAAGTCAGACAGACTTCGCAATGGTGCAATTTCTACGCCAGCACTCATAGTACACCTTTATTTAATAATAAAATTGCAATATATTATGATTCGGCAAGTGAAGACAGCAAAATAAAAATTTAAATGGAAAGCTAAATAATGGATGGGTGTGATTAAAGTGAAGTTTAGTTGCATGATATGCGAATAAAAAAATAATCGAGCCAAGTAGTATGGCGAAAACAAAAAAGTGTAAAGTTATAAATTCTTATTGTACAAAGAATTAATTTTTTTTTGTAGAATGCACTGGACAAAATAAATAAACTATATTGGGAATGTAGCTTCATGATATTGAAATTTGGCAAAGCAATATCCACTCAACCCTTTTAGCATACAGATATATTGGAAGAGAGCACATGCGCAAAAGTATAAAAGAGGAATAAAAAAAGTCTTTTGAAAAAGTTGTTTATATTCTTTTTTGTTGCTTTTTCCCAATAGGTTGGTCATTTTTTTAAATGATAACTGTTGTTATGATTACTCAATAAAATTATCAAATTTTAACCTATAATTCATAAATTTTTTAAAAAATTGCTTTTGAGTTAAAAAAAACAGTGTAAAATATTAAATATACGATCATATCCTTCTCTGTGTATGAGACATGAATAGTTCCCTTTTGAGATTGCGCAGTAAATCAATAAAAACTTATCGAGAAGGGAAAGTCCCTTCTGCCCATTGCTGATACAGTCGCTTTTGTTCAGCTGAACTAGTATTATTCCGTCTAGATAGCAATCTCTTATCTGTCATTCAGCGTGTAGGTATTCGTGTGAAAAAGGAACTATATTACGGTTTTTGAAAATATAAAAAGAATTCGATTACGCTTTCTTTCAGGTAAGATCTTTTGAATAATATTAGGATTTCGTTTTGTTTTCATATTAATTTTAGTATTTTATTACAAATAATTCTTTTTTAAAACAATAGTTTCAATTAGTGGGCGTTTGCTCTGCACGGAACATTAACTTCTAATTCTGTTTTCCGAAAAGCTCTTGTGAATTAAACGCATCAATTCTCTGTCCGTCAGCTGAATATGCAACTGGTTTAATGCGATCTTTAAAGGTTTAAACTGGGATAAATTAAAGTTACGGCGATCGTTATCTACTTTGAGTCACCAGTTACCGGAATTCGTTCAATGATTGCTCATAATATTACAGCGGATGTTGAAATCATATTAATGAACTTTTTGCTGGATTAGAAGTTAGTTTATCAAACGCATTCAATCCTAAAAGAATTATAAGTTGCAGCCAAATTCTTTTTTAAAACTTTTAGTATATATAGTCTACAGTGGTTTTTTTAAACTAACATCTCAGGTTGTGAGTATTGAATAACATAGTATATTCAGATTTGTGTAATATTGTTTTTCCTTCTAATTATTAAAGTTTTGTTAAAAAATTAAATGATATGTCTATAAAATATTAGACTCATAAGGACATGATATAACTAAAAAACCATTTGTAATTAATAATTTCAATAAGTTTTAAAATTGTTAATTTATAAGATAGGATTTATTTATTTGTTTTAGAACTTGTGTATTGTTCTGTTTTAAATTATATATATATATATAGTTGTGTTTATTATTCTAAAAAGTTTGGAAGTTAAGCTATAATTCTCTATTTTTTTTTTTTTTTACATTTTTATCGTTCAATTTTTTTAAAAAAAATAATGAAATTGATTTTTAGAACTACACTACAAATTTTTAGTGTACAAAATCGTTTGTTATTGTGGCATATTTATATATTTAATATCTTCCTTTAAGAAGAGTAAAATTTTGTGTCTATGAAAGATTATGTGTTTTTAGATGAAGGTGATATTTAAAATAATCGGAGAAAATATAAATATTTCTGGTGTCAGTTTAATTTTTTTTCTTTTAAATAAGCGTATGTTCTTTTATTAAGTAACTTAATTTCAAAATTTGATAATAGTGAATTGAAATTGATAGATATCTTGTATGATTGTTATCTTCAGGATAATTAGTAACAAATAATTTTTGACTGTAATTTGTTATTTACATTTTAGAAGGAAAATGCTGAGCCCACGTTTCTTACTCTTTGCTTTTCTAGTTTCGAAGTTTACGTATGAAGGCAAGTATATTTTTCATTGTACATATATGTATGTGTAATGATATTTTAAACTCTAATTTAAATCTAAATTAATTTCCTAATTTTCATGCTATTTAAGATCAGGGATAATGATTCTCCCCCCACCCCACTTTACACTTCTGCTTTTCTGCTACCCTGTGAGTGGCCACGCCTTGTCCGTCAGTTTGTAAATAATGCCTGCTTCCCGTGATGTAGTAAAATGAACTTAAAAATTCAAAACTGTCTTCTGCCTGATTTCAGCCATGACTCCACCTTCTGCTGTCAATAAATAATAATGCATTACTTATGTATATGTAATGAAAAAATGCATATGATTTTAACATTATAAAAATCCAAACTTAACTTGTTTATACTTATAAAAAGATTTTCTAAAATTTTTGCTGATAAAAAAAATTGAACAATAAAGGTTTTATGACACACAATGAAAATGTTAATTTTTAATTAAAATTTTATGTATATATTTCAATTTCTTTTGATTAAAAACATATAGATGTTTAAGTTTTTCATTTTCTTCTAAGTTGTCAGCTTTTAATTAAAATGTATATCATTCTTTGAAAATAGTTAGCTTATGCACAAAATCTAGTTTTATCTCCTTTTAAAGTTGCTTGAAATTGTATACAATTTTCTGTGCACTATCAGGTTTAATAATTGCAGTGCATTTTTTATTTTCGTATTAAAGTTGCAGATGACAGAAGGATTTTATATTGTATAACTTATTTAAAAATATTTTACTTTATTAAACTGTAGAATATATAGTTATGAATAATGCATTTATATGTGGGTTGAGTTTTCAACATTAATGTTTTTCTCTTTGTGAAATAGTGTGGCTAGAGATTGTTCTGACAATTTAAGATATTTTAGCAAACAATAATAAAATTTAAAATATTAATTTTTAAAACATAAATAATCTATATCAAAACATGTAATAAAGTTCGATATTTGTGGTGGCTTTTTACTGGCCAGACTGTTCAACTTTCAGCTATCAAACTTGGCATATGCTTACCTTGGGGGCCAAGAATGTGCATCTCATTGCAATTTTTAATTAATTAAAAATTAAGCAAAATTTTGCCCTTTTTTTATTGTTGTTACAACTTCTGAAAATATTACTGCAATATTATGATTTTTACATCATATTGAAGATCAAAAATCTTTTTACCGATGCCAATATTTTTACCTACAAATTAAATTTGTTTTTATTGAATTTTTAAATAAAGGTTTTAACTGCTTTTTTTAATAATTATTTGCAAAATGAAATTTGCACCTGCATTTTACGCATGAATGGAGAAAAAAATTTAGCTTTTATCAACATGTTGCCACCATATTGGTAAAAGGTGTCTCAATCTGCATGTTATTCAGCTACTAATCATAAGATTGGTAGTTCAGGCCTACTGCTATCCACCACCGCTGCATTACCATACAAATGTGAGATTGTTTTATCTTATCTAGTTTGATTCCTAAAATATTCCTTTATCAGTGGAAGTAAAAGTATATCTTTAATTTAACTGAAGTGGAATGATTATATTTCTGTCTTAATGTGATATGTTTTAATTGTAACTCTAACATTATTACTTGCTATTAATATAAGAAATCTAACAACAAAAATTATACGTATGCAGAGTGAAATTATGTACATAAATCAGATGCAATGTATTAATTCATTCTAGTTTTAAATGGAAGTTTTATTTTGGATACTTTGCATTGCTTATTTAAACTGTAGATTCACTGTGAACATAGTATACTTGCATTAAAATATTAAATGTCCGCTATATTAGGATATCAGTGTAATCTGTTGAAACATTTTGTATTTGGTACTCTAGTTTATTTTTAAAAAAATCAAAATATCCAAATTTACCAGGAAGTTTTTGAATGTAGTGTCTTTAAATTTGTGTTATAAATCTACCTTTGACCTTTCAACATACTACTGCATCAGTTTAAAAATTTGTGAACTCGTGTAAGAATTTTGATCCTAGAAATGTTCAGTATTCTCAATGTTTCTCTTAATTGTAAACTATAAGAATTATTGATTACATGAGTTTTTTTAACCATAATTATAAAGGGGTCATACATTTATTAAATAAAAGGTAGAATATTTGACAAATGTTTCAATATAAAAGTGTTCTGGGATTAATTCTAAACCTTGTAGTTTAATGAAGAAAGAATGTGTTTAATTATTAAGTTGAAAATAATATTAGATATGTTTATGCTGCTCAATTTCCATAAACGTAATAAATATATATATGTGCTTCATAGATTTCGTTAACTTTTAGTTGGGTATGTATTTTTTCTTAAAAACAGAATTACATTATAGGAAAATGCATTCTATAACTAGGCTATTTTATAATAGTATATTTAATTTTAAATAAATTATTATACTTTTTTCTTTCTTTTAGTATCTGCAATGGACTGCACTGGGCTTGGCATGACGTTTCAATGCCCGATGACAAGAGACAGTGACAAAATCTTTTGTTGCAAATCTAACTTGATCGCTTCCATTGAAGTGTGCTGCGATGTGAATGATTTCTTAAAAGAAAAGTTTGTAATTTGTCATATTTATAAGCATTTTTAATATTTTCTGTACATTTATTTTATCATATTTGCTTCTTGGTATGTAATTATTATACATTTTTTCTCTAATTACTGTGCTAAATATGGATTTATCATGCAAATAATATTGAATTAGATAAAATTAAGAGTTTTGAACATGTCAAGTTGTGGAAATTTTTCGTTTAATTATTTTAAGAATTAACTTCTCTAATTGCTTATATTTTTAATCTTTTGAAGTATGCAAGTATAAATTTTCTGAATTTTTAAAAATTATGTTATTAATGTTCATGTTTAGAGTCTAAGGCAAGAGAAAATGGCTTTAAAAAAATTTATAATGGACCGCACCTCGAAGGGGATGGTGTTTTCACAGGAGTGCCACTGTGTACCTATGACATATTCATATGACTAATAAATTTTTCATTCATTTCGTAACATAATTCTTTATTATTTATTTATAAAAAATACCAAAATGCACAATATTATCAATTAACTCTATTTATAAAATTTTACATGTAAAAGAATTATAAATGAAAAATAATTTTAATAACAAGTAATCCTCAAATAAAACTTACAATGGTAAGTTTTTTCATGTGTTATTTTGACTTTAAAAGTAAAAAACACTATATACAAGTTATGAAGAAACATAATATTTAAATAAACCATTTAAAAATTTTAAAAAATTATCATATTAGAAAATATATGTAATGTCTGCAAAATATGGTTGTTGGCTAATACAAGGAGAAAATAACTGAAAGGGGAAAATTTCAGCCACCCTGTTCGTATAGACCTGACTCAAATGTAAATAAATTCCTTGTCCCCGAAACTCATAACTGATCCCCAATAAATTATCAGCCCTTTGACTAAGAGTTAGAGAATGGAAAGTAGATCAGTTTCACTAACGCGTTTTAAATAGGAGAGAATCTCATTCTGTAAGTGCACGGTGGTATGTCTCTAAAAATACCTGAAAAAGATCTCGTGAACTTTTCTTTCACAGTTTGAAAAAGATGCATATGTTGTAGATGGCTTTCATACAACATATTTATAAGGCATTTTGAATTTGTTTATTTTTTGCTTGATGAAAAAAAATTAAATTTAAAGTTTTGAGAAAAAGCTTTAAAAATTTCACTTTTTGTTAACAAGAGGGGATTTTACTATCATGCTGACATCTACAGGCAATTAAAAAAGTTAGAATATTATTTTAGATCCTTTGGTTTCGAAGTGAAAACACTGCATGTTAGAAATAATTTTTAAAGAGTGGTGGTTAATTTCATTTTTTAAAAAAATTATTTATGGCTTCTTCTTCCTCTAGAATACCTAGTTATATTTATATTGAGACTTTTTTCCATTATTTTTATTTATTTAAATAATCACTTTTAACTTTAATGTTAATTATGGTCATATTAATTCACTTCACCATTTCATTCAGCTCTTGCATTTTATTCAAACTAATTATTAAGAAATGTTCCTTTCTGTAATAAAATCATCTTATCAAACTCCAAAAATTTACATTCTAAATTCAATTTAATTATTATGTTGTAAGAATAAAATTTTCTTGGAACCAAGAAAAATCTGAATTCTTTTCATTGCTTTCAGCATAGAAAAATGGTAATAGAGTAAATAAACCTTTCATTTAATCATCTATTTAACTTAAGTCTTTTAACAATACCAATGGTTGCATCTTTCCCTTTATCTGCTCTGAATTATCAAGTTTTAAATCTTTTAGAAGCGTTTATAACTTCCTTGATTTGAAGTAGTATTAAAATTATAGAATAACCTGTTTTGATTATCATTCTTATTGATATTTCAGTTCTAACAATCTCGGTGTTCTCTCTCGATCATTCGATTGGGAACATTTTAAAGGGCAAAAATATTTTTACTTATTGCAGTTATGTGATTACATTGATTCTTTTAAAAAAATGTTTTATTTCTTAGCTTATATTGAATGTATATTTAATGCTTTTCACCAGTTTATCTCCCGATATATTCTATTAATTTTCATGAAGTAATGTTTTGCAAAGAATCTGATTACAATCGGGAAATGATTTTTTAATCAAGCTTCCTAACTGCTTATGTATCTTAAGAGGAAGGAAGTGTTTTTAAATGTTGAGATGTTTGCACTTCCTCTTGAATAAATCTCTCAGATTTTCTACTAATGAAATGCTGAAAGAACTTGTTTGTGTTATGTTTCCATATAATTTTTGTTTTACTGTTTTAAATTTAAAAGTGTGTGTGTTTTTGCTTATAATTTTTTGAATTTATTTATAAATTAAGATTTTAGTAAGAATATAAAACTTGTTTCAAATTGCTTTATTTTTTATTTTTTTAGATGAATTGCCTTTTTTAACCTTTTCTATATACATGGAAAATATTTTTTAAAATGTCTTAAAGGAAATTTATTTTAAAATTGCATTTTCCCCTTTAAACACACAAAGATTTGTCTTTGTGGTGTTCAAGGTGTGTGTCATTTGTTACTCTCAAAATACAAAGGAGAGAAAAGGGGGAGATAAGCTCAGTTGGAACTATTTAATAATAATTATATATCGCATTGTTCAGAAGCCATGTATAAACAGACTTAGTCAAAGCATTAAATTTAGTGCATCAGCACAAATAGTATGAGGAACTTGCTCTGAATTCCTTACCCTTTTCATTGAAGATATGTCATAATCAAAAAAAAAAATTATGTGAATCTTCTAGCAATTTTACTGTAAAGACATTTAAAGCACCATTTGTAATTTCATTTTTCTGGCATTCTTAATTAAAAATTGACAGTTGTAACTTTTCTAATTACTGATAAAATTGTAAATTTGTATAAATTGAATTATAAAACTTAAATGTTTATTATAGTTTATGTACTTGTTTGTTTATTATAGTTATGATTATTTTGTGTGCATAAATCAAGACTTTTTTGTGGCTGGATGTTGATTCAAAAATATGAAATGAAAGAAAAAAAAATTATAAAATGGTATAAAAGGAAAACAAAGGTTTTTTCTCTTTATTTATAGATATGTTTTTGCCAATCATTATTCAGAACTTTTTGAATGATTAATAAAATTTCTAATTTAGTAAACAATCTTAAAATATACATATATTTATTGACCAATCTGAAAAAAAAAAAATTGAAACTGAAGCTAGTAGTATGATATGATTTGTTCCTCTTGCTTAATAAAACCCACCTGAGAAAAAATTAATAGTACAATGCTAATTTCCACGTGTTAAAATTTAAATTGCTGGCTGCATTTTTGAAAACTTGCAATATGAGCTAATGTTTAATTATTAAAAATTTTATTATAATAATATCTGAATAAATTATCTGTCTTTAAACTAGAAAGCCAAAACATAATTTCATTTATCATCTTATTTTGTCTACTTTGAAGATATTGT
The DNA here is from genome assembly GCA_026289955.1 of Argiope argentata. Lineage (NCBI taxonomy): Eukaryota > Metazoa > Arthropoda > Arachnida > Araneae > Araneidae > Argiope > Argiope argentata. The sequence goes on along the minus strand of JAOUZG010038069.1, from coordinate 322,206 downwards.
ATTACTTTGTTCGTAGAAAATTTGGTATGTTAGTGACTCATTTGCAATGATGTTTGATTTTTAAATTGTATTTTTTTTAAAAAAAAATACCCTAATGAAAGAATAACAGAAAGGAAAACTGTTAAGACGGAAGTTAATATATATGCTTGAACATCATCATACCAAATTATAAATGTTGTTGCATTTATAATTAACTTGTTCCATTTTGTAAGGATAATATTTGTTTTTCTTACTTCCTGACGAATTATGGTTTTGATAGTTTGTGTTAGAAATTGTAGCATTGTGTGTGTATGTATACCTTAATTCTAAATTTATATAACTAAATTTCATTTCAAAGGTGTCATAGAAAATTTGAAAAAAAAAATATTCCTATATGTTTAACTTTGTATGAATTTTTTATCCATTAAATTGATTTAATTTTTTAAGTTTTCAAAATTAAATACTTAAAAGAACATATAGCACAAAATAGGTCAGACAGTTTATTGATGTTAATGTGTTTACAATTCTTTTTTATACGATGTTTGATACCTGATTGCAGCCATCTTTATATATATATATATATATATAATATAATCATATCAGTAAATTAAATAACTTGGAAAGGCTCATGAGTAAATACAACATGCATGCACAGCCAGCTATTATCCCTGAGGTTTGCAGGTTTCAATGGTAATTTGCCAAGTTCTACTTTGTATATATTTCCTAGTAATAAAATTTTCATAGACAGAAGTTTAAAACATTGGATATGGGGTAAAAATATTTGTATATTTTTAAGATTGTTTTGACTATACATATGTTAATGTTTTTATCCTTAATATATTATTTTAATGTTATTCTCGTTTTTTTAATATATATTTTTTTTCATAGCACCGGAATACTGGCTGGCATTATAGTTGGTGGCTTACTTATCTTGATTATTATCACTCTCTGTTGCTGCTGTTTCTGCAGCTGTTGCTGTTTAGCAAAGCGCAGACTGAATCGTGGAACTGTCCTCTACGGTTAGTTTTCTTGATCCTATGTATAAAGAAGGAATTATGCATTATTCTTCGTGTAAGCTCATATTTTATTCTATTTTTTTTTCTGGTACATATATTGAATTGAAAGCAGTTGTGCAATATCTTTAAAGCAGCAATCCTTATTACTTTAATTCACTCAGTATTAGCTTACACAAAGCATTGTGTTTGCTCATGTTTTTGTATTCTATTTATTTGCATTTCTTTTAAGTTTAGTTTTATGTTCAAACAATTTATTTTGCTAAATCTAGCAGTATGTTTATTTTTTTCATTATTAGAATAATGCATAAATTCTGCTTTGTTTATTATTACTATTATTTCTAAATTTCATTTTTGTTTGATGCATGACTAACTCTTTGATTCTTGTGTAGTTGTTCGCTAATAGAAGATTTTCTTGCTTGGGCAGATTTAGGTGCGTAAAATGCTTGCTATTAGTATTTTTTTAATATAGCATTTAGAATGCTTTAACCCCTTCAGGACCATTGTCGCTTAAATACAATGTGCATTTTCACTTGTTGCTTCTATGTCACATGCACACCAATTGAAAGATTTACAGTTTATTCAAATTTTTAAATGGTATGAATCTGTTTTGGTTTTCCAAACAGTTAAATCAAATTGTAATGCACCATCATGTACTGCATTAGTTTCTGCTTTGTCCTTTTGAATTTGATAGATTTATTTATATGAATAAAGAAGCACATTTGTGATTTAACCTTTTTGCAATGGGCATGTCGTATATGCATTACAAGAGAACGTCTTCCTCAGCCGTGTGTACCATCTGTGTATTTCTGCTGATCTAGCTTGTGGGATGGTGATATATACATGTCTTTTAAACTGGAATAATTTTTAATTACCACTAGGTGGCTCCTTATGGCCATTACTTTTAAATGTAGTTTTAGTATCCAGACCTTCACTTTAGTATTTTACTCATCAGCTGTTATGGGGGGGGGGGAGGTAGTAATATAAATAAACAAAGCTGGATTATATAGTTTTCCACTTGATAGAATCTCTCATGTTTCTGATATTCTTTCCCAATTTGTTTTCTTTTTTGTTAATACTGTGTAACTAGTCTTTTGGGATTTTATTATCAGTTTTGTTGCATTTTGCATAGCTCTAGGATGTATTTTGTACACCTGTTTTTATTATAGAAAGCCGTAATCCTGTTTATTATAGCATGAAAATACTATTTGTCAGAGAAAGAATGTGCTCCCTTTATGAATGAAATAATAATCCAAGAAGGTAGAAAAAACAACAATAGGACTTAAACTTCTTAAAAATTTTTAATCGCGAGAGAACATTTTGTTTTGGTTTGAGGTTTTTGAGCCTCAAAAAGTATAAGCAATAAATTAGTGATTTATCGCTTTTGAGGCATCGATTTTTTCGCTTTTTGGGGTTATAAGAAAATAATGCAGGAGATTGTCACAAATTATAAATAAGTCATTAAGCAGATCAAATCAGTTTGAAACAATCACAATACTATCAGATTACACAGATATGGATATTGAAAAAACAATTTTCCTGTCCTGAATAGATTTACAGTGTTCTTGTTGCCTGTTTTGTTAGAATATGGGAAAGTGCGTTGGTTTTACTGCTTCAGAAGAGGATAGGAGTGAAATTTTTCTGGTTGTATTTTTAAAATATTAGAATATGTGTTGGGATTAATTGAGGTTTTCATCTGAATAGTATTTCTTTTCATGAGCATAGTTTAAATTTCATTATTTTGCTTGATTTTATTCCTTTTATATTGTATACTTAAATCTATTTAGAGGCATTATATTGAAATGCTGGCTTGGCTTTATATATTTTTTAATATTAAATTTGATGCGATTGCAGAAAATGCAAATGCTAATTGAAGTTGCTTATGTTGGAGTGCTTCATTTTCTGCACACTGGTCCTGAAGGGTTTGATTTAAACTTCAGTAAAATAAAGTGCATAGTCTGTCCAAAAAAAAAAGAAACTTTTAAAATAAATGTTACAAAGGGATGAATATTCTTCAACATACTCTCCTTTATTTATTCATCTCTTTCAATATATCTTTGATTTTTGGAATGTCTTTTCTCTTTCTCTTTTTTTTAGAATGCCAAATTTCCTTTCCTTTTACCTACTATTTAAAATTGACTTTTCAAGGCAAATTTTAAGTTTGATTTTCAAAACTTTTTTTTAATTCCCAGTCAGGAGAATTGTCACATTTTTGGAGCAGCATTTAAATTATCCAGTAACTCTTTTCTCTTATTGCATGTTTCTCTCTTAAATATGTAGAGAAGGCAAACATTGTAACATTAATATCAATATACTCTAAATATCAACAATCTTGCTTGCACATTAATTCATATCACTCAAAGAATGCTTATTTATTTATTTTACTTGAAGATTTGCATTTATATGGTAAGGTACCTAACTTTCAGATATCTGTAGTGAATGTTTTATTGAATTTTGAATATTTTAACCATTAAACAATATTGAGATTAGCTAGAGAGACATCTTATGTATACATTTGTTACATATCTAAGAAAAAAAAATTGGTCGAAATTTTTACCAATTTTGATTTGATAGAAATTTGTAACTTTTTCATTGTTCTACATGTAAAAAGTTGCAAAAATACAAAACACTCAAATAATACAAAATACTATTAATGTTTTTGAAAAAAGGGAAAAAAAAAGAATTTATAGAAGCGCTAAATGATTGTTTCATTTTTTATTTTTAACACCTGGTTGAATTCAGTTTAAAAGTTGTTTCATTTTGGACAGACCTTGTATTTTGCATTTTAATTATTTGAAAATTGCTTGCAATATTAATAATGCTCTTTTTATATATTTTTTCCTGCTATCTTTGCTTTGTTTTCTTTTGTATACTAATAACTATTAAATGCTTCTTATTAGAAATCAATGTTAAAAATTTGAATTTGTATTTATATACACGCATGTCTATAAATTAAGAATAAGGCAATTTCAGGAAAAGAAAGAGTTGGAGGCAAAACAAATGTGAATTTGTAAAGCTTATTTACTAAACAAAGGTTAAAACATTAAAAAAAGATGTTATATGTTTGATATTATCAGCAGAAATTGGGATTTTTTTGCTCCCTGGTGAAAATTATGGGGGGGGGGGCTCTTTACAAAACCCAATATTATATGGTTGGTATGATGGTTAATACACAGTATGTCTCCCAAACAATTAAATATAGTCCGTACAGCCTCTAGACATGCTGAGTATTAAATTTTCTATGATTTTGTGGAATATTGCACCACTCATTAATACTATCCGAAGTTCCAGTAGATATGTAGAAGGTGGTTGATGGACTGCTACTTGTCAGCCAAGGGATTCAAGTCCATTGAAAATGCTGGTCAATCCATATGGGTGGTACCCTGCAAACAGACATTCATTTACAATGTTTGTGTAGTGAGTACTGCCGTTGTCATCCATAAATGCGAATTCTGCACCCATGGCATCTCGAAACAAATTTGGCCTGTCATGGTTCCAATTTGAATGTGCAGACCAGTTCTGGAACCAAGAATAATTCCTCACCAAACGAGCAATTTTGCACCACGATAATAATGCCATTCAAAGATATTTTCTTGGTGATGGGTATATGGTGCTCTCCATATAAAAGTCTGTCCCAAATGTGGTGGGAAAACATTGCACAACCCCACTGTTGTAGTATCAGCAATGCAGGTTCTCTACTCCAATCTAGCTTCAGGCGACATTGAGTTGCAGTAAGTGGGACACATTTAACAGACCTATGAGCATATGTACTGATCTTCCTAAGCGTCTGTACATGGTCTACCTTGGAAACTGGCGTACTAGTGGCTGAAAAGGGCAGAGGAGATAGGTTTGATTCTGTACTTTTTCTGTTTCTTTTGGTAGTAACTTCTAATTACCGCTTCTCATTCTGCAGTTGTAACTCAGGGGTGATTTGTGCTGTAACATCTACTCACATTATCATCTTGAAATCGCTGCCAAAGCTTGGAGATGATATTCAGAGCTATTCCAAGTTCCTTGGATACTTCCAGCTGGGTATTCCTACATTCTAGACAGCCAATTATTCTACCACATTAAAAAAATCATTTTGTGTATCATAGCAGTGTGTTTATTTCACTGAAAAGCTTGTAAAATTCTCAGAAACAATTTTCTTCTTTTCCTGTGTTCCTTATACACCACTCTCTTAAACTCTTATCATTGTGACATACAATCGAGGTCATCTGGTAACTTCTTGCGATTTGCAAATGATTTTTGAAGGATGTGTAATTATTTTACGGTTGATATATGTATTTTAGAGTTAGATTTCGACCTGACGCTGAATTATTCTTAATTTATGGACATGGAGTGTATTTAATAAATGCATTTGAGAATATTGCTATTAATTAGCAAATAATTGTATACTGATATCAGTTATTTGTAATAATTTCATATTGTTTAACTTTTAAAAATATATTGTGTTTTAAGTACAATATTTTCTGAAACAGTTAAATGAGTTCATAGTCCTATTTCAAACAACTAAAGCAATATGCATTTTTATTTTATGACTGAAATGTACAAATAAAAATATATATCAGGCATATTTGTACAATTTCAGTTTTAATTGATCAGTAAAATTAGATAAAATGTGAAATGACAAAAATATTTCTGCAATAACTTCATTTCTTTATTGCAATGTGTTTAAATTACATAATACTGTCATTTGGGTGATAGCAGATATTTTAAATAAAATACATATGTATACTTTTAAAAATATGTACATTTATTTTTTAAAATTAGTATAGCATCTTTAATAACATATAATAAAAAATAATCGTATGTTGTTCAGTGTTAAATAATTATTAGTGAAACCTTATTCAACTTGTGAATATTGTTTCAATTTCATATTGGTTGTGTCTCCTTTATTTCATGTGTGTGTAAAGTTCCTTGCTATATTTATCTATGCTTCTGTATGCAAATTTTCTTGCAATAACGTCCTTTCTTAATTGTTGTTGAAATCTCATAAAAATTTAAAATTCTGTTTTCGTAGATCAAATATATATATGCTTATTAGAAATAAGTGCATAGTTTATATATTTAATGAATTTCTTATTAAATATTTTAATCCTTTTGTCTTTTATTCTTTTTTTTAAGCCAAAAAGAAAAATAATAAAATGAAAAAGAAATATCTTCTGTTTAAATGTAATTTGCCATTGAATGCAAAAGTGTGAAAAATTAGTGTATTTATCTTCTTTTAAAGTCATCTTAACTGCAATATATTAAATCTAATTCTTTATAAAAATTAAAAAATATCTATTAAATTAAATTTATACAAAAATAAAACAATTTTAACCAAATGTGCTATAAAATCTTTTTAAACCTTACGACCTGAAATCTGTTTAAAGTTGCATATATTACGTTAGATATTTTTGTAGTTTTGATTTTTATTAGATTTAAATTCCATTTTAATGGATGTTAATCAAGATTAAATTTTATCTATTTACCCTAAATTTCAGTTTTTTTTATATGCATGTTTGGAATTTTGCATAAAATATTAAATATAAATTATTTTCTGAATTTTAAAGTGTTCGCTCAGCTATAAATATACAGTATTTTTTAAGCATCTAGCTTATTTCTTGATGCAACTGATTTTTAAATACCATGTTTCATCTTTTCAGTATTTGAAATATTAACTAGTTAAGTCACAATAAGAACCTCTTCCATGTCACTATAAAAATCTCTTCTGTACTAAATTTTTAAACAATGACTATTGTTTTCAGTTTATATATAAAGTAAGGAAAAGGATTACACCTTTTAGTCTGTAGATTTAAAGAATTATTTTTATTAGCAATTTATGCCACAGATGTGCTAATTATAAGAGTGTTTATGCGTGCAGATTAGTTTATATCAATATAAAAAAGATATTAGAAAACACAATAGCATAAATGTTTTATTTTGGCATCCCTAGCATGCACTGTTCATGTTCACCAGAGAATATAAAATTTTATGTTCTTTCAACTGGCTTATAGAATTTTTTTTAATGTGTTTAGTTGTACAATTTAGCTGTACTTATAGGTTCAATCATGTGGTTTCATTTTTCAAATATCAACATACAATTGAGATTTTGTTTAGCCTTTTCCATTATCAAGGATTTTAATCATTCTTATTGAAACAATGAAAAAAGGCCCATACAGTAAAAAAAGGAAGGAATTGATAATTCTGAAAAGCTGCAAGGAAGAAAAAATGGATCTACAAGCTTTTTTCTTATTTTCGAATAGATACCCATATAAATGCTTAAAAAATAAATAAAAAATAGATACCCATATAAATGCTTAAGTTATGTAAGTACTTACCAATAAATGTTAAGTACTTCATTGAATATATTTATTAATGTCACAATACCTCTTCTGCTGGATTTTAAAGCTGAAATTTAAGCCTTTAGTTAGTAGATATGTAATTTTTCCAGGAGCAATGTTGCAAGCCTTCCGAATCTTGTCTCTTGGAAAAGATCCATGTATTATACTGTTAACTATTCTCTTTCAAAGTAGCTGAGGAGTTGCAGCTGTTGCTTGATTTGCCTTAAAACATATTACATTAACTGCTTAATTTCACCGTAATCAGCATGATATTCAAGAATACTAAGAAAACTACTCGCATTTTCTTCTATATAGTTTGATCATTAACACAAAATATTCTGAAATGGAAGATAATCAGAAGCATAACAAATTATTGGAAGAATGCTTGTGGTTGTTTAACTAGGCCATGCAATATTATTATTACGAAGGCTTCGTGCTGTTAGCTGCGATTTTAAAAACTGTTTAAATCATTTTTCAGTTAACGTGCAAAATTTCGACTATCTATTTATTTCTAATGGACTGGATACATCAGTTGGAGCATCTTAGATTAAAATATCAAATCATTTACATATTTTCATTTTCATTTGTTTAAAGAGATATAGAAAATATTTGTTGTCTTTGACAACAGTTTAAAAAAATACTGTCTGAAAATTTTATGCTTAGATTTTTCATTTGTGACTTGAGTAAGAAATTATTTTCAAAAAGCTTATTTGTCTTGTATATGAAAACCAGATTCCTAAGTTTTTCTTAATGCAGGTGTGAGAAAAACCTGTTTAAACTAATTCAATTTGAAATTGTTGTGGGTGAGAGATTGTGCATTCAGTATTTAAGATGCTATTAGTTGCTGATGCAACATCAAACTTCTTAACGAAATTCGTCAATCTGTGGTAAAATGACTTAACATGTGATAATTTTCTCTGAGGTTTTTCTTTTCCCCCTAAATATTCTTAATTCCTTCGAAGTGTTTGGTGCAAAAATTGAGCTTTTTGATTGAGATTTCCTCCTTGATTTTTCTATTATACCAAAAGGCTCATGATCTTCAACATTCGCATGTTACATAAATAAAAATATTATTCATTATGGTTCTGAAAATGGCTTTTGGAAGCTAGTATTAATGCAAGGAAATGTACACTATTATATTTTCCTCAGTTTATTAAGCATGAGAGCAAAATCATATTAAGGAATTCAGTAATTTTCATTCAAATTAGTCATAACAGAGGATTTATAATTAAAAGCTTTATTATCTATGACTAAAGATCTGTGCATCAAAATAATGCTGTTGCATTGGTTGTTTTTAATTTGTCTTTTAAAAAAACTTAGAGCCAACGTTTGTTATCTACTGGTTACAGTTAATTTAGTTACCTCTATCAGAATTGAGACTAGTTTTTCATTATGGTTAGCGAGAAGTCTTGAGAGTTTTGTATGTTAGTCAATAGGAGGTAGAACCTTCTTAGTTTGAATATTCGTTGAAATTTCTTAACTTGAATGATTATCAGATATGTTAGTTTCAGAAATTTTGCGTAAGAGACTACAAAAAATTTTTTTTATCTTTTCCTTAATCTGTAATTTAAAATATTGTAATAATATTACTTTCTTAATAATCTTACTTACTTAAATTTTATTAATAACCATGTTTTCTGAACTTTCATGTTAGGTCCTGTAACACCAAATACACCTTCTGCTCCTTCAGCTTCTTATCAAGTAGTTCATCCACCTACTAGTCAAATTCCGAACCCACCACCATACTATCAATCTGCCAATCCAAGTTATGTCTATCAACCACCGGCAAATCCTGATTACAAGTATTGATGAATGATGTCAAAATTTTCCTCTTTTTTTTTTGTATATTGTTTGAATGTTGAGGTTATATTATGTAAATATTTGTATTTTTTAAAACTTTTTTGTGAAATGTCAACTATTTTTTTATATGGCAGTATATGTATTATTGTCATAATGTGCCTTATTTAAAAAAAAAAGTACAAAGTGTGTACTTTTAAAAAAATACATGGATAGTGACAGACTAAGTCATTATTAGCCTCCTCTTAATAACTGTACAACTAAACCTTAGTTGTGGAAAATTACAAATATGTGCCTTGTTTAATTTAAATATTATCTCTGAATTGATTATTTAAATAGTCTATTAATGAAATACTGGCTCGAAAAAAATTTTAATTTGTGTGCATTAATGACAGATAAGTTGTGCACTAGTAAGATGGAGATAAATTTGCTGAAATTTAAAGTTTAATTATTATTAATTCATACTGTAAGCAAATCAGTATGTACAAAATTTATCTTAATTATTTATAGTTATAATTTTAGATTTACTTATCTGGTTGTGTTGTAATTAAATTTTATAAAAATGTTCTCAACTTTATATGGTTAAACAACTGTTATAATGCTAATCTGTCACTGTATGCAGAGTTTATTATGTAATCTTGAAGTAGAATGTAATGTAATATTTTTTCATATTTTTTTATTTCTTTTAAATCAGTGTACATGGAATCTCATCTGTGTATTATAGGAATTTAATTTTGAAAACTTGGTCAGTAATTCTTCATTCCAAACATTTTATTTTATTTTTAAGTTCATTATGGTTGTCTTCACTTTCATGTTAGGATTTTTCAAAGAATTTCTTGATTAATGGACATTGAAATTTTCATTTTATCTTTCAAGTACAGCTCTTAAGGTACATATGTTTTAAAGTACTATCATACTATAGTGTTTCTACATACCTGTATTGTTTTTAATATCATCTTTGAATTTTTTTATTTAAATTATATTTGATATTTCCAATTGAAACAGCATTCTAATAAATGAAACATTTTAATTGTAATCAAGATTTTTATTATTGATTAATATAATTAAAGATAACTGCTATTAAGAAGGATCATTAACATATTTGCAAAATTTTACATTTGCTAAATGTCTGTTGAACAAAAGCCTTTTCTGAAGAATTTTTTTTTAAATCCATTTTTGTGAATCTTTGCACATACTTTGTATAGTATGCAGTACAAAAAATTGATAAATAGTTAGTATATCAATATGTAATTTTCTAGAACAATTTTTGGAACTTTTCATGAATGATGGTAATTTTTCATTGCATTTTAATACACAATAGAATTTGAATTGGCAGTAAAGGTTGGTGACAGAACTATTCTTCTATTACCTATGATTTCTTTGTAGATATAGTTAGCAGAATACTGTTAATGTAGAAATTTGTTTTACTTTATTTGTACTTAATTAGCATTCCTATTTTAATTTCTTCTATTTCTAGTAGTTTCCATTCATTAAATTAAATATTTTTTGCTGTTATTTATCAGTTTTCATTTCTCTGAGCTCTGTCTAAAAGCAACAAAGATCTTGCTCTTTAAATCTTTTTTTTTTGTTGTAGACATTATATTTAAACTGCCATTTGAAATTAAGTTACCAACTATTTAGCCCTATTTAATTCATAACTTTTCAAAATGCTGTGCCAAAATTTTAAAATTTTGAGTATCATAATTTTTAATATAATAAGCAGACTATTCACCCATTTTTACTGTAATCTCATTAAAAATATTCTTAGCAAATATCTTTTCATATTACTGCAGCATTGTAAGAGCTTTATTGCTAGAGCTTTGTAATCTACTTGTTTTTGATGTATACTAGAAAAAGGGCCAATTTACTGTTTGATGTGAATAAACGTACAAAGTCTAGTTGAGTATTTTGTTCTTATTGTTGCTTTGTTATTACTGAATATGACTACAGCACTTATTACAGTTTAAGGAAAACAAGCATATTTATGCATGTTATTATATTTTAAAAAAAAAACATGCAGTAACGTCTCACTTTTGTTCACTCAAAGATTTGCCATGTACATGAATATTATTCATATTTTTCCTTCCTGTCATCTTTCAAGCATCTAATCTTCCATAACTGGCCAAATGTCTCCTAACTTGTATTCATAAAACTTTCAAGCAGATCAAATGTACCTTTCATCTATCATTTCAAATGTCTGAACTCTAATAATTAATTTGTCTCTTTCTTTGACAAGTTAACCTCTAAACATTTAAATTATGTTTATATATAAACACTCTTCAGATAGAAAATTTGTTACTAATGAAACTGAAGTTACAGAACTGAAAGTTATCAAATATTCTTGGAGAAGTTAAAAATATTTTAGTTCCTTTATACTATCTTAAACATAAATTTATATTATTTTTAAGTTTTATACTTCATCTCCTTTTCTTTATTTACATAAGGAGGTTTTCTTTTAGTAAGAATTTTATATATTTATGCTTATAAATGTAATTTCAGCTTATCCTTTCTATTCTTCACATGATTTTTTGTAGAGCATTTACTAATGTCATTTCATTGTCATTTAGTTACTTTCCCATTAGTAAATATTTCAGTTTTTTTTTTTTTTTTTTTTTTTTTTTTTTTTTTTGCAAAATTTTAGAACTTCCTGAAAATGTGTACTTGAATGCACTGAATGATTCTAGGATCCCTATAATTAAAATGAAGCAAACTGCTCATCATACTTCAAACTTATTTGCTTGTTGTTCATTCCTCTTACCAGAAGATACCAAAAAATAAATTAATGTTAATAGTTTTACTTTGCCGTATACAGACTATTCAAAGAGAAAAAATTTGAACTTTAGATTTTGCTGTATTTTTATAATTCAAACTTCTATAACACAAATTTTTGATATTCTATCTATTTGTGAACAAACACTACAACTGGAAAAAAGCTTTCAGGTGAAATTTCTTCACTCTAAATTTGCAGATTTTTAACAAAATCCTTTTTGTCCATGTACAAGTGAACAGGAGATCTTCAAAATGTGAAAAACATTCGAAGAAGGTGAAGAATTTCTTTTAGTTATGTCTGGTTGAAGTTCATTTTTGTGTGTGTTTAAGAAAAATATGCAGATTTGTTCAATGAGCAGAAAATAAAAATACTTCAATATGAATTTGGTGCACCAAAGAGCATGGGAGAAGCTGCTCTAAAAACATTTATATTGAAGTTTTTAGTCTATCACATATTCATTTTTCTCATTAAATTATAATAAAAATTGTTAATTATAATAAACATTCATTATATAAACATAATTAATCATTAATATGTTGTTTTGGAACAATCTGTTGAACAAATTAAAATTATTTATTGTAGTCAACAAAAAGAATGGAACACCTCTGTATTATTGTTATTTATCACACTTTCACAAACTTGATGTCAGTGGAAATGACTCAAGAGGACAGGGTATTGAGATAGATAAACTGATTGACCAAGTTAACTATTCTCAAATTTTGTCCATTAAAAAAATAGAAAGTTCTTCTTTTTTCCTTCTAATTTGATCTGTTGAATAGAAAATTAACATCCATATGAAAATTTTATGGGAGTCTAAAGATTATTTCAAGAGTTATAAAATTTTGGAGAATATTCTTTCAATGTTGAAGGAATCTTATGAGCTTTCTAGCTATATCTCTGAAACTATTATATATTATTCAAAAAATAAATTCATCTAAATTAAATATAAATTTTTATGAAGTTAAGAAATAAATTTATAAATAGTGCATTCAATTTTTATATCAATTTGTAAAGATGAATGTAGGAAAAAAATGAATTGTAACTGTAATGACTCGAGCTTTCTACACTTCTTTAAAAAAGGCACATACTCAAATAAAATGCAGCACTCAGACTTTTCTTTAAATATCTATTCTAAATCATCTAAGCAAAATCCGAAGACACCCTTCTCCGTCCGCTACACAAGCTCTTCTCTCCTCTCCTTATAAAAACAAAACAACAACAACCCCAAAAGGGGTGGCGAACCTCGCCAATCGTTTCTGCAGGCGTCGCCAATGGTAGCCAAACATCACACCTTTCCCCCAAGATAATGATTAATCTTAACTTAATTGTTATCTGAAATTAAAAAAATTTGTCTACCATTGTGACGGTCTGCCGAAACGTTACAATATGCAAATATACAACATTTAAATCCACAATCAAATTTTCAAAAAAATTAAGCATGCAAAATTACCAAATAGAAATACAGTAAAATATTTATACATATATTAAAATTATAAATGAAAGTTCTATTTACTCCTTCAGATGGGCAGTCTAGATAACGCATCTGCATTCACCAGTCTGCTTCCTGAGCAATGTTCTATATCTAGATGATATCTCTGTAGAGCTAGAGTCCATCTTTGTAACTTAGATGACTGCGGAGCATTCTTAACGATGTAAGTCAGAGGATTGTGATCACTGATGATCCTATTAGACGCTCCAAAAATCCATGCTTCGAATTTCTTCAACGCCCATATTATTGCATAAGCCTCCCTCTCTATCGTTGGCCATTGAGTTTGGGCTTGAGTCAATTTCTGGCTCGCATAGCAGATAGGATACAGCTTTCCGTTGTAACTCTGTGATAAACATGCTCCAATACCTATTTGAGATGCATCCGTGTGAATAAGGAAAGGCTGTTTCAACGATGGCGTATGAAGTTCTGTGGTTTTTGACAATTTATCTTTCAGCTCTTGAAAGGATTCCTGATGCACTTCTTTCCAGTCAATGATTTCCGGTGCTCGTTTCTTCGTCAATTCTGTAAGGGGATGAGCAGTTTCGGCATAATTTGGAATGTAATCTCTGTAATAGTTCATCAATCCAAGTGCACTTTTCAGTTGAGTTTTTGTTCTTGGTACTTCCAACTCTTGTATCTCTCTTGTCTTTTCTGGATCCGGTTGATGCTTTCCAGAGCCTATTATGTGTCCAAGATATCTGATTTGAGCTCTCGCAAATGAACATTTCTTCGAGTTTATAGCGAAACCAAATTTATCTAATTTCGTAAATATACAATCCAGATGTTGTAGATGAGCTTCAAAATCAGGAGAAAACATTGCAATATCATCAATATATGCTCTTGCAAATTCACTACAATCTTTTAAAATATTATTTATGACTCTTTGAAATGTGGATGCAGAATTTTTAAGTCCAAACGGTAAAACATTGAACCGATATTGAGCTCTATGAGTTTTAAAAGATGTATAGTCTTTACTTTGTTCTTCCATTGGAATAGCCCAGTATACCTTTAATAGATCCAAGGTTGTGATGATGTTCGCTTTACCTATACTATACACTAAGTCGATAGCATTTTCCATAGGAATATCATCTGGTTTCGAAACAGCATTCAGTGTTCGATAATCTACACAAAGTCTCAAACTCCTATCCTTCTTACTAACGCACACTACTGGATGTGCTATGTCGGCGTCGCTCTCTTCTATTAATCCTGCTTCCAATAATTCTTCCACCTGTTCATCAACTTTTTTCTTCAAAGCCTCCGGTATTCGATAAATATACGGCTTTTTCCTTTCCATATTTGGTACCAAGTGAATTTTATGTCCTCCAACTTTTGCTTTTTTGAGTTTTCCAGTAAACAATCCTTGGTGTTTTTTAATTAGCGCTTTATCTGTCTTCTCTGTTGTTCATTTAAATGCTCCAAATCAATCTCACTAATTTCACTTTTCTTCAAAGGCACAGAATAATCTTTCTCAGGAACTGTTATAATTTCTCCAAATTCTTCCTCGTCCTCAAAAATAACTCCCACTGCATTAACTCTCCTATGGAATTTTCGAATTTTGTTCACGTGGACTCTCCTTCTTCCATCAGGTAATTTGACTACATAGGCATGTGGAGGAACGACTCTGACTATTTCACCAGGTCGAATTCTCTCTTTAGTTTTTCGCATTCCCATGTGTGCACCAAAAATTGATTCATGCGCTAGCTTCAGCACTTGTTCCCGTCCATTTGTTTTCTTTTTCCCTTGACGGTAAGCATTCTTAAGTGACTCACAACTTCTCTGCTCTATTCGGAAATTTACTACTTCGCCACCAGGGGTTTCCATCTCAGCTTCCGGTGTTGTCGCATCATTAAGATTGTTGTTTTCGTCTCCGCTTACACCGTCCTGACCCCAGCTGCTCTTTTCCGCAGGTGCCTTTAAGGGTTTTAATAACGAAAAACAAGCTGTTACTTCATTTGGGGTTTCATACTTCATATTTGGCGCTTTATCTTCATTACTCTTTTCGTTAAAATACTCTTCCGTTGAACTGACCAACAATTCATTAACATCAGGTGTTAATAAGCTGGGAACATTTACTTTACCTCCGTTGCGATCACTACCGCTCAAACTTCCATTTTTATTCTTCCGCAATCGGGCCAGTTCCACTTTGTATGGCAATTCCTCCATTCTTCTCCTATGGTTTTCCTCTGCCTGTTTTCTGTTTTCTTCTACTTGTCTGCTATGTTCCTCCTCTTGTCTTTTCCTTTCCTCTTCTTGCCTTCTATCTTCCACTGCAGAAACCAAATAATTTCTAACAAACTCTTCATCTTTCTTATATTCTTCGCTTTCAATTAGTTTATACTTTAGCTCAACTAACTTCATGTCAATCGTCGCTACTTCTCCAATTTCATTCAATACAATCACCAAATCTTCTTTTCTGACGTTCTTAAACATTTTTCTTTTTAAACTAGCAACAATACTTTACTAATCTCTGGTTCTCGAAAGAGAGCGTGTTGTAATGACTCGAGCTTTCTACACTTCTTTAAAAAAGGCACATACTCAAATAAAATGCAGCACTCAGACTTTTCTTTAAATATCTATTCTAAATCATCTAAGCAAAATCCGAAGACACCCTTCTCCGTCCGCTACACAAGCTCTTCTCTCCTCTCCTTATAAAAACAAAACAACAACAACCCCAAAAGGGGTGGCGAACCTCGCCAATCGTTTCTGCAGGCGTCGCCAATGGTAGCCAAACATCACAGTAACATAATAAAATTTTTGTATGGGAGCAACGCTGATGTTCTTAAATTCCGAAATTCGAAAAGTTACGTTTAATCCTCAAATAGTTTTCAAATTATCCAGGAAAATTGCAAACCCACTCCTCCTCTTGTCAATTTAAACTAACCACTTTTTGAAAACCGTATAATAAAGTCATCTGTAATTATGGATTTACTTTTTACGAAGCACGATTTTTAATAACTGAACAATAACATTGTAGTTAGTGAAATATTAAATTTACTTTCAGATTAGATTATTTTAATTCAACATGAATTTTGCTTCCATTTCAAATAAAAATAAATGAATGCTCTTTTTCCATTCATATGTTATAAGGTGTGATTACAGGACAGATTGGTTGTTTTTATTTCTTTACTAGCAGTTATCATTTGCACGTAAATGAAATGTTCTTTTAAACACATATTATTTCTTTAACATTCGGTGTATTAACTAATGCTGAAATTAAAATGAAATCTGCTATGCATATTTCAATGTATTTTGTCAGAACATAATATCTTGAATGACCAAGTATCTTGTGCAGGATAAATTATATTTTATCCATTTTAATTGTTTCATTGAATGAGTAACTTGAGTATTGCAAATAATTAAAAAAACACTCTTGCATTTAGTGTTTTAAAAAAATATCCTATTCCTATATATTCTGCCCATTCCTTATTTATTTCACTTCATATAATGACATGCTCAAATAATATTTTTTTCAAGTTTTATTTGCTGTAGTCGTTGACTTATTTTTTTTTAATCAGAGCTTTTGTAAATGCAGAGGCAATGCATTATTAAAAGCTGATTTTTTGAGATACTCTTGCAGATAATAAACTTTTTAGTTTTCGCCTATGGATTTTTATTGACGCCAAAAACCTAATCCCCAAAACAACATGTTCTGACATGATAAAAACTGAATGATAATTGATTTTAAAAATAATGAATACTTTGATATTTGAATGAAAAGGAAAAAATTATTTTACTATGAAAAATCCATATTAAAGGGAAATCGGGACCATTTTGTTTATTTCTACGAAATTCCTGTAATTAACTCGCAAGAAGTCTTATTTTGCTGTTAATAAGCTGAGAATTCTTAACAGACGGTCCCCGGTGGGGTAGGTCTTTTGGGGGGAATTTTCAGCAAATAAAATTCAGTATATCTCAAGAATTACTGCGAATATCCGAAAGAAATTTGATACACATACATAAAAATTAAGGATAAT
Organism: Argiope argentata; assembly: GCA_026289955.1. NCBI lineage: Eukaryota > Metazoa > Arthropoda > Arachnida > Araneae > Araneidae > Argiope > Argiope argentata. The sequence goes on along the minus strand of JAOUZG010038069.1, from coordinate 304,855 downwards.
GCAAGTTCAGGAAAAGAAAGAGTCTGAAGAAAAACAAATGTGACTTTGTAAAGCCTATTTATTAAACAAAGGTTTTAAAACGCAAAAAAAAAAAGACTATATGCATTATATCATCAATAGAAATTCTGATTTTTTTGCTCCCTGGAGCAAATTAAGGAGAAAAAAAAACATTTCTATTTACAAAAACCAATATTACATGGCTAATACCAAGTATGTCTCCCAGACGATGAAATACAGTCCGTACATAGACTCCGGGCTCAAATTGTCTATCTGATCTTGTTGAATATTACACAACTCATCAAGCAATGCTCTCTGATTTAAAATAGACATATAGAAGAGGGTTGACGATTTTCTACTTGTCGGCTAAGCATGTCCCACACATGCTCTATTGGATTCAAATCCAGTAAAGATGCTGGCCAATCTATACGGGGCATATCTTCCAAAACAAAGGCATTCATTTACTGTGCTTGCGCTGTGAGTACTGCCGTTGTCATCCATAAACACAAATTCTGAACCTATGGTGTCTCGAAACAAATTTGGCCTGTCATGGTTCCAATTTGAATGTGCAGGTCACTTCTGGAACCCAGAATGATTCCTCCCCAAACGAGCAATCCTGCACCATTTTAACAATCATTCAATGATGCTCTCTTGCTGGTAACAGGTACATGGGGCTCTCCATATAAAAGTCCGTCGAGAATCGGACTGCAAACTAAACCTGAATTTGCCTTAAAACATCATACACGTCCACTGTTGCTGTGTCAGCAATGCATGTTCTCTGCTCTAAGCTAGCCGCAGACATCATTGAGTTGGAGTAAATGGAATGCATTTGACAGACCGATCTGCTCTAAGCGTCTGTACATGGTCTGCCTTGAAACTGTCGTATCAGTGGCTGACGAGACAGGAAAGATGCTGTGTTCCGTCTGTTTCTTTTCTAATGCACTGTCAAGTACCGGCCATTATTCGGCTTTGAAACTCGGGAGGGACCTGTGCTGTAACGCCTTATCACAATATTATAATCTTGGATCCTTGCCAAACCTGGAGATGCCACTCCCCGCGATTCCAATTTCCTCGGATACTTCCAACTGGATACGACCACACACTGGGCGACCGATAATTCTACATGTATATAATCATCCAAATTCGTCCTTTGTGTCATAAATATGCAATTATTGCACTGAAAGGTTATAAGAGCTTGCGAATAATTTTACTTCTTTGCTTGTATTCTTTATACATCACTCTCGTCATTATGACGTACTATATCGGTGTCATCTCGTGACTTCCTGCAATGTGCATATGATTTTTGAAGATGTGTGTAATCATTTTACTGTTGATATATTTATTTTAGAGTTCGATTTTCCGCGTGACTCTTAATTATCCTTGATTTATGGACATGAGTTTATTACAAGATCTCGATTTCTGTAATGGAAAATATTTGAGACAGTAGTTAATTACCTATTATTAAATATGTAATTATCGGTTAACAATGCTTATTAATTCAATTAATCAGTTTGTCTATCTCAACAAACCTGTCCGTTTAAGCCTTTTCTATCGACACTATTTTTATCAGCGATAATAAATAATAAAGTTATAGAGCTACTCCATTTTTCGGTTGACGACTGCAATGTATTTAATTGTATTTCATTGATGTGTGTGAGTACGTTAGTCGATTGCATAAAACCTAGTATGATGCAATTTTCATGTGAAGCTATATTTTTTCTCTAAGTTGCTTAACCTTAAACTGGCTACTAAAACCTGACTGAAGGTACTTGGGAAAATTTGAATGACCGAACCACCGCAACAGCAACACTAGAGGGAGTTTTGATGAATCCTAAGGGCCATTATCGGCCTCAGTAAAACCTTCCCTCGGGAAGTATGTCCCGTCATCGATAGGAAGTGCTGAACTCTTTCTTTTTCTGTACCCACAAAGGTGGCGAGAATCAATCAATTATCACGTCAAAAGCGTCTTATTTCCATATGTGTGGTGCCTGCCGATGAAGGGGGGGGGAGTTGGCTGAGGTGCTTAAAAAGCTCTTAATTCCTGCTGCATTTTCTCACCACGACCCTTACCTCTAATGCTAGTATTTTTTTTTCTAACAATATATTTTGTTCTGCAAATGATAAAGTGAGAGCAGGCATTTGAAAGAACATATATATGACTCGAATTCCAAAAAAATCAATATGTGATAACATGATAGACTTTCAATGTGTGGTGATTGCTATATAAGCCAATTAATATCCTTCTAGCTGAAGGGTCCCTTATGCTCGATCGATATGATACTCGGCTACTAACCATAAGATTGGGAGTTCGGGCCTAGCTCTATCCGCTATTCATCCCAAAAATGTACGAATTGTCAATTTGTTTTAAAATATTGGAGTGCATAATGAATTCAGTAAATTTCATCAATAAGAAATGTTTTGGCAAAAAACAAGTAGGTGTGAAAAATGAATCATGTTTTGTGTGCTAGTTTCATCATAAAAGATAAAAGACGGCATGACGAGGTTATATCCCTTTTGGGACTGAAGGTCTATATCCGTGACGCATCCACGGGACGGGGATACACAAAAGGAATCATTCCACAGCACGGACATTTTGTGTCGCTAGGCCTAACGTTGAAAAAAATATCCCTAAAAACTATATTTGCTACTTTTTTAGATTATCAGTCCATTCACAATAAGAGCACATTCTTAGTCGGACGAATCGCATTTTCATGCGATAAATCAGAATTAAGGCTTCCCACAATAAAAAGAGAAATGTACAAAACAAATCCTAATCTACTCAAAAAACAACAGAAATGACAGTAAAACTCAAAATGACTACAGTTACACAGTATTAACCAAAAATAAGAAGTAAACAAATCAGAGAGGAAGATTAGAAAGTGCCGGCTTTCTGGCACAGAAATATCGCGTCTTCCTCGTGATATCTACGTCCTGTGTTCAAGTCCCTATTAGTCCTTGGTTTTTCTTCTGTGTATTATCTGTGAAGGGTTTGGATGTGCCTCCCCCTGTAAAAAGGACCTGAGCAAGTGAGTATGTGTGGTGTATATCATTCTCATATGAGCTAGAAGTCAGACTTCTACCCTAGGGTGCAGTAAACAAGGATCCATATCATCAAAAGCAACTGCATCTCGCTTTCCATTTCAAAGTGAACACGTCATCATCATCATCAGATCAGAAGGTGAGTGATTCTATCAATCGGAAAGTTACACAACTCATCTCTGTTTATTTATATTACTATTACACCCCCCCTCTCACAACAGCTAATGAGTTAAATATCAAAGTGAGGTTGAATATGAACAAACTGTAGGTCGGGATACTAAAAGTAATTTATTTTGTGGTGATTGCTATATAAGCCAATTAATATACTTCGAGCTGAAGGGTCCATTTTGCTTGTTCGGTATGATACTCGGCTACTAACCATAAGATTGGGAGTTCGGGCCTAGCGCTATCCGCAAATCATCCTACAATTTCAAAAGTAAAGAATACAGAAAGCTATTTAGTGGCGATTAAGAATTATTCCAGTTTAAAATGCACATATGCATCACTGTACCGTGAATTCGATTTCCAGAAATGCATGGGGATACACCCGTCTGTGAGAGACGTTCGTAGGGGATGCATACATGTCATGCCCGTCATCCAAGGGATATTCATGTTTATAATTTCATAATTAAATCACTTTTACTCGATTTCGGCATTTTTTATGTCAGGAAAATGATTCTTTATTTAGTGGTGATATGTTAAAAAAATGTGGAAGGCGCTGAAAATTATTTTCATTTCTTTCTCTTGAACAAGCATCTATTGAAAGAGTATTAACCATTAATTAAACAATTGAAGTGGAAATTTGTAAGAAAAATATCATGTTTCACAGCATGAAATCGATGACCACATAAAGCAGTCTGGTAGAATCCACTTGGTAAACATCATTAAAGAATTGAGAATGTTAGCAATATCAGCCCATTCAAAATTTGCCTCATTTTGGGGGAAACAGATGACGAAAGAAATAGTTGTCAATAACATTAAGAAAGTTAGACTCTGATTTCTTGATCTCTTTAAGGTGAAGGAAATTTCTCTTGGAAAAGGAAATTGGATGAATATACAGCTAATTCACTTACTTGTTCGACAAGCCGGAAATCTCACTATTAACAAAATTAATTAATTAGGAAGAAATGGGAACAAATTGAAAGTGTTTGGAAAAATCTCTGAAGGGAAACAATCTTTTATATACGTACATATTTAATAAAGTTAGCTTGAATTTGATATTCTAAATTTGTGTACTTGATCTTGTTTCGAAGAAAATGGAATTGAATCACAGTATGACCCTTTTTTTCTTTTACTATTCATTATTCATTCTTATACTATTCATTCTTATATTATTGATAATAATGAACATGTGTGTTGCGACTAATGGCACTTGCCGTGGACAAGCCTCCGCTGACACGATCAGCAGATTTTAAGCCTAAGAAATGCGTCTCTTTGTTTTACAAGTAGCGCCATCTAGGGCCAAGAGTACGACTTAGCTACACCCACGTCACAACCCTTTTTATGGGGCGGACTATATTCATGCAAATTCATTCATTCATCTCAGATTGTAATTTAGATCTGGAACAGAGAACGATCACCTCTGACCAGTACTCTCAATGGTATTATTCTCGACATGTAGGACTTTGCGACCACGAACAGATTCAACAAGCGCCAATCGCCATACACTCGGGGAGTCTTTTGGCCGGCGAGTTTTGAACCCTTCACCTAAGGAGTACGAGTCCAACGCTCAACCAACCAGGCCATCCCAGCCATGAATATAAAATCGCTGTAAGAATATTACTTCACGTCTAGGGCATCTTTCAATTCAGACAAATCTTGTGAATTTGTTAAGTAAGAACTGATTACTGAAAGTGTTTGGTGTATATTTAAAAATAAATAATAAAGAAATAAGTATCAGTTATTTATACGCAAGCACTGGTTTGGTTTCGCTGATTTTTGTTTTAAATGAAAACTGATGAATTGTAAATATGCCATCAGTCTTCATCTTCCATCTCTATCTTCAAGAGAAATTTGAAAAACACGATTATATTGTACATTCTTCCTGAGAAGAAAAGCGAAAAGAGGCTCCATCTCTAACTCCCATTGTACAGATTCCACTAGCTATTATTTTATTTTAAAACTCGTGGCATATACATCTGTCAAATCACCTGCTTACCATCCTTTTCTCAATTTCGACAGACATTTTAAAAACATTAATTCATTGTGCATTCTTAATGAACAAGAAACACTACAGAGTCCCTTTCTCCTTATTATTGTACTGATTTCGCAACTTTTTGTTTTCATATGAACCCTTGTGGTCTTCAGGTACGTCATAAGTGGCTGCTTATCTATCACCTCCAGCATATTCGAGAAAAATCTCGAAAAACTACTCAACTATGTACATTCTCTTCGGAACAATGGTACACCATTGTTCCGAAGCAGCATTAATCGATCCCCAGCATTAATCGATGTGCCTATTTCGAAAGCTTATATATACATGAAAGCTTATTATTCCACATGTGTCAATGTTCACCTGAGCTTCGCCCATTGTTTATGAAAATCTCAAGATTACTACTTAACTGTACATTCTCTATGGTAAAAAAAGGGGGGGGGGCTTGATTTTATTACGTCTCTTGTTTCTGAAGTAGCGCCAACTTGGGCCAAGAGTACGACTTAGCTACACATTCGCCACATTTGCATGCACAGCCCCTTTTTATAGGAGGGCACAGTCACACATCTCACAGAAGAACAACCATGTCCAAACCGGGAATCCCAGAACATGACGAAGACGCGCTACCTCTGTGCCAGAACACTTTCATCAACGTTGTATACTGCATAAGTAACAAATCTGTGCTAAACTGATATTGCGTCTTATTACTGTACGTATAAATTTTCAATAGAACTTAATCATATAACAATTTTGATAGTTTATGGACCTTAGAAAGACCCGTTTTATCAACATTGTGTTGTTACTTATGGCACTTGCCTATGGACAATCTCCCCGCTGATACAGCAACATAATTAAGCCGAAAGAAGCGTCTCTTGTTTCAGAAGTAGCGACAACTTTGGCCAAGAATACGACTCGGCTACACACTCATCACATTTGCTTGCACAGCCCCTTTTTACTGGGGGGCGCAGTCGCGCATCTCACAGATTGCACTCAAATGAACAACCATGCCCAAACCGGGACTCCCAGAACACGAGGAAGACGCGCTACCTCTGCGCCAGAAAGCCGGCATCATTATTGCATACTGCATAAGTAACAAATCTGTGCTAAACTAATATTGCGTCTTGCTTGTCAGAGAATTGATAAACTCATTCATTATGAAAATTTTTGATTTTTGCCTTTTTGATAGCCACGGAGTAGGGATTTTTCTTCAACTTCAAATGCTATTTTTTTTCTTTTTGCAGTATTTATTATTCCAAATTAACTGAGAAAAAAAAGTAACTTGATCCTTGTTTAGTATTATAATTTTGCAAATTGGTGTCTTTTCAAAATAATCCATAATTTTATGAAAAATATCTATAAAGGAATTGTGCTTAAAAAGTTACTGCTGCAAAAGATATCAATATATATAGATATATGTAATGTTATTTTAAAATCTAATTTAAATCTTAATTTTCAATTTTTTATCTTAATTTAGCCACATTAACTTCATTCTAAACTGATCTCGTATTACCATGATCCAATTCCCACTTTTTATTTAATTATCTTTAACATGCTGTCTAGAGAACTCATGATTTCAACATTTTCTCACGCTCCGAGTGAAGGGATAAAAATTAGATTATTTGCAATAATCTTTCAGAAGTACATAAATTTTCTTGCTCTAAATCTACACATATCAATGAAATTCATATCCAAATCTCATTGTAAAAATCAGTGAAGGGAAAATTTCGCTTTTTTAACTGATAGACATGCTCTCGTGACACAATGTAGAATGACATATTTATTAAGTCTCCTAAGATGGAATAAATCGAAAAACTTTCAAAAGTGTCTTCTCTTCGGCCTTGCAACTCCTAAAATGTGTTTACATATATATACATGATATTTGTCATCAAAATTAAAATATTTTACTATCAGAATAAATCTGAAAGTTATGTCCTCCCATTTCGCAAATAATAATATTTGATCTTTGATGCACCTTTTTTAACGAACAAAATTTAGAGAAAAAATATAAAATTATCAGAGTACAGTTATTTACCTGGTGATATATATATAACTTGTATCATGCGCATAGTTTAAGAATTTCTTAGACTTTCTTTGCATGGATATTTTTGAATTGATATACATGTTTATGTAACATAACATAATTAATGGCTATTTAGTTACAAGCCCCAAACAGATTTTTACTTCTGTCATATTTTAAATCATAATTAAATTAATGTTTCGGTTTCAAAATTAATTTCAGATTAGCAAATGTTTAAGCATCAGTGTAATAATAATTCTTCTGTCCTATAACCCAATTATCTCCCTGGATAAAGCAGACCCTGTTTTCGGTTGATGAGTCATGAAAACGTCTTTATACTAAGCTTACTTCTAACCAGATACGATGTAATGTGTATATATGAGATTTATTTCACGAAAAAATAAATGTATAATTGTAGATAACGAGCCATCTGACTCATGATATTTGAAGTCTGTTTTGTTGTTGTTGTTCTCGTGTTCCGCTTTACAACGGAAAAAGGGGTGCAGTAGCTTCTGAGAGTATGGACCCCTGAGCACCCGAGGGCAGAAGTCTGACTTCTTGCTCACACACGTCACAAACCCTTTTTACGGGGCGGACTTCATTCATCCATTTCACTCATTCATCCGCAGATCATAATTTAAATATAGAACAGAGAACGATCACCTCTGACCCAGTACACCCAGTGGTATTACTCTCGGCATGGAGGACTTTGTTACCACGACAGATTTAACGTGCGCCAGCCACCACATACATGGAGAACCATCGGTTGGCAGGTTCGAACTCGCAGCCCATATAGGTAATTTTCTATCATATAAGTGAGTTCTATGGGTAATAAATATTTATGCCGGCTTTCTGGCACAGAGATAGTGTGTCTTCCTCGTGTTCTGGGAGTCCCGGTTTGGGCATGGTTGTTCTTCTGTATGCTATCAGTGAGATGTGTTACTCTGCCTCCCTGTAAAAAGGAGTTGTGCAAGCAAATGTGCTGAATGTGTAGTTAAGTCTTACTCTTGGCCCTAGTTGGCGCTACTTCTAAAACAAGAGACGCTCCTTTCGGCTTAAATCTGCTAATACATCAGCAGGGGGCTTATCCATAGCAAGTACCATAAGTAACAACAGTAACATAAATATTTATACATATTATATAAAAAATTATGTCGATTTGTGATTGGCAAATAGCGAGTCATCTGACCCATGGTATTTGAATACTGTTTTAACAGTATTATTTGAAATATTTGATGAACATTATAATGCCATAATAAGTATTTTTATCGCACACGGTGAAATGGTGACAAAGTAGAAAAAGAAAAGATTTAATTAACGCTGCATTAAGAGAAAATTTGTTTAAAAGAATATTATTTGTTAATTGTACATTTAGACACATCGTTTGTGGCAATATTTATGAATAGTTTTCGAGTTTGTTTATCTTTTTTCAAGTAACGGAATTTTCTCTTATTTTTATAGGTAACCCGACATCTTGATGGTTTCAGATACAGTTTAAGCAACTTTTGTGGTATTCGTGAATTTTGATTATTGCTGGACCGGCAAAAGCTGAGAACGGCGATTCTGGAGTATACACCGGGGAACACACCTTCCTTCCTTTTCATCTCTTAACAGGCAATCGTCTGAATATCTAAAAAATACAAGTGGTAAGCCTGCATTATTTTCATAAATAGTAATGGAGCTCTAGCGATATTCAGATGAAGAAAAATATACAAAGAAAGATCGAGCAGAAATCCGACAATTTAAAAGGATAAGCCGAGTGTCAAGATGCCAATTTGGTGGCAAAATGGGAAAAATTTATTTGATATTTAATTAAGTTGTTATTTATGGCACTTTTCAACCCTGATTACAGATCTGTCAGCAATTTAAGCCAAATAAGCGTCTCTTATTTTTTCAGTAGCACCAACTAGTATACACTGAGCACGACTTAACTACTTCATACGTCACTGTCGCTTGCACAATCCCTTTTTTCAGGGGGGCATTCATACACCTCACAGATAGAACACAGAAGAAGAGCAACCATACCCGAGGCGGGATTCGTACCCGGAACGCCAGATCACAAAAAAGACCCGCTACCTCTACTCCAAGACGCCGCCAATAAATAGCTATTGGAGATATGAACAAAGAATGTTCTGTTTGTGAGGTTTTGAGTTTTAAATCGGAAGTTGACCGGTCGAAAAATGTTATCAAGGAAAGATTAAGCTAGCAGCATTTAAAGAACGGCCAGTGAAATTTTTAAATTTGCAAATTGAAACTGACAGATATCCCATAGTGTATCAGACAACATCGGGTTTTCGAGCGGAGCTCCCAAGTTTATAATAAAAATATTCAAATCCTGCCATTGAAAAAAAACCTTGAAAAAATTCTAATAAACTAAACCAACGTGTTTAGAATTCATAAGAAATTAACATGAATAAATCAGTTCCTGAATGTTAGCGTTTAAATTTTACTTATGTAATTAAAATATGCGCAACATATTCATAACTTCTAGAAAAAAGCGACTATGTTATGAAATTTTTAACTATAAAGTTACTTTGTAAATTTTCTAGAATGAGTTAACTTAATTAGATAGAACATAATATCTCGGCTGTCAATTAGTATGATAATGTAAAAGGTATACTGCATTCTTTATTATATTCCATAATCAGTAAAATTACGATTTCAACAACAGTTTCTTTCCTTATCCTTTGTAAGCATCTGTTCACGAGGGGAATTCCGCCGCCTTTTTGTGTTTCTTGCCGGTTATGAAAGATTCATCATGCCTTTGCGTAGCGGGAACACGTGACTCCGAACAAATGCTAACTCACGCGTTCGTCCATGTGCACTCCTGTGTCACCCGATGAGCGCAGAGTTTTATGACAGCTGTACATAAATTGTTAGGGAGAGGGGAGTGGGCTCTGCAGAAGTATCGTACTGAGTTGATACAAAGCGATGCGGAACTGACACATTTCAGAACTGTATTCATCTTAACATTGTTCTGTAAAAGAAAAAGAGTGAAATAATTTCCTTTCATGTTAGGCCTAACCAATATTGACTAATTGATCGGATTAAAATCTGCATTAAGAAATCGATTAGAATCAGAAATTTTATTTTTTTCAGTCATAATTATTATGTATGCTATAAAGTGAGTTTTGAAAAATTTAGTGCTCTTTATAAATGCGCAAAAGAAATTTCAAAACTATTTATTAAATAAAACCAGAGTGAGAGGTCTCCCCAAAACTTTCTCGAATATTCACTAATAAAAGTATTGGAGGGCATTACGAAATATTTACCTTTGCTGTGAATTTAGCTTTTTCTCTGAATCAGGAAATTAAATTTATGTTTTAAGTGGGGTTTTCCAACCAATTAGAACAAAAAATTGACACAAAACTACGCTTGAAATCATACAATCACATACCATATCTATTACATTTAAGTTATTGCTATTATTGAGTTAATGTTATTTACAAATTTTTAAAAGTAGAGGTCGACAGAAGGTCAATTCCTTGTTGGATTTGGTTCCAAATTTGACAGTCTCTATACTACAGATATTTAATCTGTATACTCAGTTTTATTCATTTAGCTCTATTCGTTTTGTAATTATCGTGTTAACTCGAACAGCCAAACAGATAGGCTTTCTCTAAACGGAGTTTGTTCAAATTTGATAGAAATCTATAAATTTGGTGTAAAGATTGTATATCAAATTTGGATTTGGTTTAAAATTTGATAGGTCTCTACATTACAGATTTTAAATCTCTACACTCAGTTTTATTCATTTAGCTCTCTTCGTTTTGTAATTATTATGTTAACTCGAACAGCAATGCAGAGAGACGTTCTCAAAACGGAGTTTGCTCAAATTTGATAGAAATCTACAAATTTGTCGTCAAGACTATATATCAAATTTCATCAGCCTGGTTCAAAATGTTTTTGAGTTATCTTTGTCATAGACCGACAGTCGGACATTTTCCATAAATAAATATTTCGAACTCAGGGAGATCTAAAATATAAAGATTTGACAAAATCTCGAGCTCAATTTTTTTTTGATGATTAATATACTTTTTTTAATATTACGAATACAATGAAGTTACTTACCATAACCGTGAGATTAATTCTTCTTTTTAAGTCAATATTTATAAATTTACTTTCTAAAAAACTTATAATAATAACAATAGATTTAAAAACTGTATCCTTATAATTAAAAAAAAATAGATATTCAGTATAAAAGGTTGAAAAAGACAACTGATCTTTTCTTTGGAAAAAATCATCATTGTTGAGTCGTTTTCGTTCTCTAAATGCATGCAGTTGACACTTATATCAAGTGATTTGACAATTTCTGCTTAAGAATCCTATTTATAAGTCGAAAAATATTCGAGTTAAAAAAATTAGTATTTTATATGATTCATCAGCTAAGTGTTTCTAAAAATGAAAATACAAAATAATTGATCTCAAAGGAAATAATTTCAAAAATACTATCAAATGGTAGATATGATAAAAAGTAAACTATTTCAAATCTGTCTTGTTGTTCTGTCACATTTTACTCCTTATTTGCTGAGATGCGTCCTTTGGAATATCGTAAGGCATCTGTACAAATACATAATACGTTTAGTGGATCACGGCTTCGCTTTTAGAGGATAAAAATAACATAACTGTCATTTCTTTCGACCTGCGTAATTTCACTGTTCTTTTTCTTTGAATTGAAAGAAGCAGCTTCTAATAATAAATATTTATATACTTTTTTATATTTTTTACCTTCAATTACATATATAAAAAAAGGAAAGCATACACTTTTGGATTCTTCTATTTTGATTAAAAAGTTAGGTTTTGTCATCGCCACACATGTGACGCACTCTCTTCCTCCATATTAGATACATTATACGCACTCTCTTCCTCCATATTAGATACATTATCACCTTAAGAACGGGGTTAAGAGGTTCTGTGTTAGTAGGCAGACTCTCATTTTTTTAGGCCGTGGTGACATGGTGGTAAGACTTTTGAACCGGGGGGTTTTCAGGTTCAAGACTTGATTCCACCAAAGTACGCCCAAGTCGTATAAGTGGGTCCAGTACACGTTTAAATCTGTCCGGGTCAAACATCCTCACGTTGGTGTAGTGTGGAGGAGAGGACGGGAATGCCAGCTCACGTATCGACCTCGTCGTCTGATCTCTGTCCAAAATTATGAGTTTTGCCCCAAAATAGCCCTAGTGACTTTAAAACGGGATATTAATATGTTGCTATAACTAATCTAAATCAAATTCTATTCTTTAGTCAGTATAATAGACAGGGGTTGGGCTGAGTAAACTTCAATACATTACGGGATTCCTACTGAAAGAGTTAGACTCTGACTGTGAATCAGCTGTTTCAGTAGAAGTATTTAGGATTCTGACTCCCTATTGTTGCGGCGGTCAATCAAATCTACTAGGATATTTAGGAAAGATCGCCTGACTCCTTTGTGATATATAATCTTTTTAGTTTTCATGTAAAGACAATATTTCGATTTTCATTTCTTTCTCTCGTTTCATTCTTACCTTATCGTATCCCTCATTGGGGAAGGATGGAGCTTCTCATAAATGAGAATAAGAAGCTTTCTGTATAGCAGTTGTTTCTCACCATCCTCGTAGGTACGAAAATATTGGGGATCGGCTATTTCCTATAACTGACGGAGCGTATTTCCAACGGGAAGGGTTGTACCGTGGCCGGTGATGGTTTTTCGGATTTAATCAAAGTTCCCGTCAATGTTGTTTCTGCGATCTAGTCATTGAGATTTAATCCGAATGTCTTCAATGTAGTAGTCTAGTGTGATTATTTTATCGTGTGCACAGACAGATTTAATTCAAAAACTGTTTATTATTATAATAATTATTATTTGTGGAGGGATAAAATGTGAGACTTCGTGTGGTTTAAGTTTTTGAAAATTGCGAACTTACTGCAAGTTACTGACTTGCTACATGTAAAGTAAATGAGTCCAAGAAAGAATCATGTGAATCAGTGATGTAGATTTGAATCAACGTCGAAATTTTACGTTGCCATATTTTGTTTTATTCGATTATAATATACTAAACAAGAGCTAAAATAGAAAACTAAGAATTGAAAAAAACATGTAATTTTACTAATGATGTTCACTTATAGTGTATCAAGAATAAATGGCACCTGGGAAACAGCATTATACTTTAACTTTTACCATTATATTTGGATTTAAGAAATTAAGTAAACGAATTAATATTTCCTCTTAACACCAACTTACGTATTAACCAGAAGATGCTTTTCTTAGCAACAGGAAAAGAAGTTAATGACTGGGATTAAATCACTCCCAATATTGACTCTGAATTTTCAATTTAAATTTTGCTTGCTATAACTCAATAAAGGATATTTCTTTAAAACATAGAGAAATTCATCAGCGGAAAACGAGTGAACTCTTTAATTCTTAGCTCTTTTTTTCACACTATTTGTATCAATTCTAATATAAATCAATATTTAATGAATATAGGTGATTAATGAATACAGGGGATCTCTAAATCATTACTCATATTGTTACTTATAGTACTTGTCATGGACAAGCCCCGCTGATACATCAGCAGATTTTTTAAGCTGATGATGTACGTCTCTTGTTGTAGCGCCATCTAAGGCCAAGAGTACGACTTAGCTACACACAGGTCACAACCCTTTTTAGAGAGCGAACTTCATTCATCTCAGATCGTAATTTAGATTTGGAACAGAAAATAATCACCGCTGACCCAATTCCCCCAGTGGTATTAATCTCGACAAGGAGGACTTTGTGACCACGACAGATTTAACGAGCGCTAACCCCCACACACTCGGCGAATCTTCGGCCGGTGAGTTTTGAACTCACAATTATCAATGGAAAATGTAGATAGGACTTGTTAAACACATATTTCAAATACATATGGCAAGTTATAATTTTATGAGTGTTGAATAAAAGAAATTTTTATTTCATTTATATTGAGATTGTTTTCTTATAAACAGAAGTTTCAAATACAAGATGCGATTTTAACTTTTATCAGAATTAAAACATCTAAAAACAGTGGAAGTGGTCTCCGCTAAACTTTCTCGCATGCACTCTATAAAGAAGCTTTGAAGAAGGCTTTGAATAGTAATGGCGCTCAATAAGGAAATATTAACCTTCGGTGTAAATTCAGCATTTTTATTGAATATATCGTATTATCCTTGGCAAATTATTTGATAATTTATCCCTGGCCTGCCGTCCTAATTGACTAAAACTAAAATTTGAAACAGAACTATATTTGTCACAAAAAGGCCAAACCAAATTTTATATCCAATTCATTACGTTTTTGAGTTATCACATATGCATGTTTTTGAAAGTACAAACAGATAGACGGTCAACTTCTTGTTGGATTTTTTTCAAAATTTGATTGGTGTGTTGGCTATAAATGTTAATTCTATGTATAGAATTTTATAATTAGCTCTGTTCTTTTTTAGTTATCGTAATAATTTATAGCTTCACAGCCGGATAAGTAACTTCTTTTGAGCGAAATTTGCTCAAAAATTGATAGAAGTCCACAAATTTGGTATAAAAATCGCATACTAAATTTTACCCGCCCAGCTCATTTTTTTTATTTATCTTTTTCACAGACACACAGACATTTTTTAAAAATGTGTTTTCCGAACTCGTGAAATGTTGAACTCGTGAATATATCAAAATCAGGAGTTGGAGTTTTTTGGCGTTTACTATACTTTCTATAATCCCTATACGAGAAAGTAAACAAAAAATTTCGTCTTTAAAAACAACAACAAAAAAAGGATTGTTTCTAGAAGTGCTACTTTAAGCACTTCGTGAGTGCTTCCAACAATACTAATACACTTGTTTTGATTTCATTTTACATTAAAGAAAAATTTTTAGCATAATTAAATATATTTTTAATGGATTTTAAATAATTCTTCTGAACATTTTTCATATATGTTGCAGATGCCGCAAAAATTTCGTTTAGTAATATTACTGGAAGTGTCGCTTGCCATTCTTCCAAAATACCTTTGCTATCTCTGACGCAACGGGAATCGTGTAACATAGTATCCAACACAGGAAGCACCTTGAAGAGCAGGTGGCTCAATAATGTTTCACTCTGCAATTCTGTTATTATTGACAAGAGGCATGGAAAATTGCCACACGGAGAAAGCAAGGCAGTTTCCGTGAGACATTTGATGAGCTTTGTTTAATATAGTGCTACTAACAGTGATGTGTCGTAGGAAAAACTGGATCGTAGTGAGCATGCTGCCTACTGCATATATTCCAGTGCAAGATATTATAGGACTGTGCGATGGAATAGTGGAATCAGCTTTCATAGAAAATAAAAAGTGTGAAACTGGACAAGTGCTTTTGGCTGGCTTTTTTTTCTATTTATGCTAAACTAGCGTTGCCCTTGGCATAGTATCCTAGAAAAAAAATTAGCTTTAAAAATTAACTTCTTTTTTTTTTAAGTTTAGCTTTTCTAACCTCCACCCGATATGACATGGGCATGTTACGCAACATCAAACAAACATAAAAATATATATAGAAATCATCAAAAATAGTTACAAAAAATATTTTATAACACGCGTTCAGGAATATTTAAGACCGTTACAAAGGAAAAAATTTGATTTGTCCGTAGACAAAACACAAGAGAACATTTCGAGGTAGGATTTCTTTTTTTGGGTATAATGAGATTTGAATCGCTGCTTAAAATCAGATGTAAATAAAGAAATGTATCGCATATTCATACCAGAGTTCTTTCTGTTTGCACATGTGTAGTTTGAGGACTTCGAGCATGCGCGGATAAGTTAAATTACAATTATAAAACTCCCCTTTTTTATATATCTATGATTTTAATGAACTAAAACCTTTCCCAATGAATGTTCTACGAAATGGTATAAATATCTCCAATTCCCGTTAACTGTTTCTCGAGTTTTTTGTAGTTTTAAATATACAGATGCTTTCAGCAGACTTCATTTTATACTATGTATCGATATGTAGATTAAATATAATTATTTTAAGTGTTTATCTGTCTGATGGATTTGCGCATTTACACAATGAAATTGTTTGTTTTTGAAATACAATTTTTTGTTACTATTACTTTATTTATTAAACTTATTTATGATTTCGTCCATTTTTTATTATTTATTAAAATTTTAAGTTAAAAAAATATCGAAATGTGCTGGAGATTTGAGCCTCGAGACCGAAAAATGGTGGCATAATGTTTCTTTTCGATTTATATTTCTTGAATATGAATGTGTTTGGTTTGAATTTGCATTTAATTGTATACTATGACAACGCGCAATTATCACAATGCGCATAAGTACAAATACAGTGACTGAAACAATGGAAAAATTGCTATATAAATGCTTAGAAAAAATTGTTAAAATTATAAATATAATGAAATCTTCGATCGTATATTACAAATTATCATGTGAGAACGTTATTATTTTTAAGTCATTATTTATCTTAATTAATTTAAGTCATTAACCAATTTAAACCGCTTTGAAACAATCACATGACTTCTTTATAGGTATCTATTCCTCTCTCTATATATATGTATATATCTATATCTATATATAATATGATAATGTTTTTAAACTTTTATTTCCAATTTTTCTAGCTTGCAAACAAAGTTTTGGAGTGAGACCAATTTTGAGATGAAATAACAGTTATGATGCCATAGTTCTTCGCCAGCCGTTTAAAAATGCATCTGCCGATAAAGAAGCATAAGTAATATTAAAGCAATGCTGGTAAAAGCAAGTAAGCCTTTTAAAAACGCATCTGCTGTCGAGGAATCATGTTGTTGCTGTTGTTGTTATTAGTGGAATTTGCCATGGATAGCATCGCCGAGGCATCAGAGAGTTTTAAGTCAAAAGGAGTGTCTGTTGTTTTAAAGTAGCGCCAACGAGAGATAAGAGTACGACTTTAGCTACACACTCATCACAGTCGCTTGCACAGCCCCTTTTTACAGATGGGAGCATTCATACACCTCACAGATAGAACACAGAAGAGCAACCATTTCTGGACCGGGACTCGAACCCAGGACACTCAGAGCTCGGGAAAGACGCGCTACCTCTGTGCCAGGAAGCTGGTCAAAGAAGCATATACAATATTAATGCAATACTGGTAAAACCGGGTAAAAATATTTTTTGACCGAAAATTTGGTAGGCATCAAATTGTCGTGTTCTCACACGATAATAAAGGAAAACTATATCAATAAAATTTGATATCACTAAAAAAATTTAAATACATTTATTATGCTAAAAATATTGAATAATTCTTACTATAAAAATCTGACTAATACTAAAAATCCATAACTAAAATCCTAACTAAAAATCCCTTTTTTTAGTCAGAACTGATAGACCTAAGAATAGAATGTGATACTCTATTCAAATTCTAAAGCTTTGCCTTATAGAGCATTTTTTATTGGATACTTCCCCATTTACAGATAATATGCCAGATTCAAATATTCAAATTTAAAATAAGTTTTGAGCGCCCTTTTGGGTGTAAATTCAACTACCAATTTTTGTTTGTTACATGCATACACATACTATTCTGCCTTCATCGAACTGTAGGACGAAATTAATATCCAATATATTTGGGTAACTATGCAAGTTTGGTCACTTTGAACAACTGCGTGGTTCAAAGTGACTACCTTTGAACCCCGCAGTTCTTCATGAGACATATGTAAGAGCAGATAATTTGTTATCCAATCGGAGGGTGTTAGCTTATATAAGTGCATCTTGAGGAATTTAGGGAGACTGCACAGTGAGATTACATCACATCAAAGGAGAGACTGACATGAAGAATACAAGTGTACACCTGTAGTGGAGTGTACTCAGTGACCTGCATATTAGATGTGAGAAGGAATAATGATTTTTTATAGTACTGAATCACACAAACAGATATAAATACATTATAATACAATGCGATATTGATACAAGATACCGAAGTTAGAATAGCTAATATGTGGGACAATATTCTTGCACCTGCGTATGCATGTCTTGAGGTGTATCGGCTATGTGTTGTTGGGTGATGCCTACCAAGAATAAGAGAAGAAATCCTACTACGTGTATGATTTTTGAATATAGACTATCAGACCTTGAGATGAGAATTGGGAGAAAATATCAAAGACTTGAAATTGGGGAATTTAGATTGTTTCAGCTTATGTATAAATATCTGGATCAGTCGTTTTGATCCCTATTTTTGAATAGAAACGAAATCGGATTTTTTCATAATTGTTTTGTGTAAACAAGTTTTTATTATGTAAATTTTTAAATTTTGCATTTTCGTGTTATCTTCTTTGGGATGCCATCAGGATGGTAATATCATGCTTACGAACACTGTTTGAATGCAGTTGTACTTTTATTTTTAGTTCTAATGATTTGGGCATTTTATATATCACAGTGCCTACGTTCTTCTTAGTTTCATTATGTTTGAGTTTATTTTAATAATAAACGATACATTCGTTACTTCCACCCACCATTAAAGCACGCTGGTAAATCTGAATGATAGACAGCATTGGCGGAATTACGGTTGAGTCCTTAGGGCCTTCACCGGCCTCGGTACAGCCTTTCCCTTAAGAGGAGCATTCCATCTTCGTTACGGAATAGCCAACCCCACACCATTTATGTACCCCCCCCCCTGGCTGGTGAGAACCAACTACCCTACCGGAAGCTTCTCATTCTCTTGTTTGAGATACCCCCTGGTGAGATTTATCTTAACGGTATTAAAAAAAACTGTTAGCCCCGATATTTCATCCACAATTATGAAATAGCTCTGCTAAGTTTCTTATTACATATTCTCCAACACCTTTATCAATAGTTAGCTCTATTTTCATTTTTTAAGGGACAAATAAAGAAATATTATAATTGAAATTATGCTGTTATCTAAACTTCACCATTGAATTTATAAAGTTTTCGTGGTCTTTAGTAAATAGCCGGTCAGTTATATACTATATAACGGTTTCAGTAGATCTGTTGTTACTCGCCTCCAATGGCCAGCAGTGCTAGGCCAGGTCCATGACTGGATGGGAAAAGATTGCAGTCTCTCTTAGTCACATGGACCAGAGCACCTAGAAATAGGTAGAGGACCGACTTGGTTCTTGGTGGTAACCCATTTAAACGCGATTGAGCATCTCTTGTTCTTTTTAGTAACGCCATCTAGGGTCAAGAGTACGACTTAGCTACACACACGTTACAACCCTTTTTAAGGGGTGGATTTCATTCATTCATCCACAGATCGTAATTAAGAACTGGAACAGAGAACGATTACCTCTGAACCCAATGAAACCACCACGACAGATTTACGAGTGCCAGCCACCATTACACATGGAGCGTCTTCGGTTGGTGAGCTCGAACTCGCAACCCAAGAGATGCAAATCTTACGCCCTACCAACCAGGCTATCCTGGCCTTAATTAGTTACTAGAGTAACTGCTATGCTTTTAGTTCTTTGATTCTTGTACATACCTTAGATTTATCATGATTTCTTTGAATCCCTTACGAGTTATTATTTCAAGTATTTAGTTTAAACCGCAAGTCATGCTCCACCCAATTCTTTTAGAAATACATTTAAAAATAAAAACGTCTAATTAGATTTAAAGGTATGCATCAATGTGAACTCTATTGCTACTTCTAGATTTCGCCCATTTTTAAAGACATATATGATCTTGATTTGTTTCCCCTCAATATGCTACCTCGCTTTTGTACCAACTCTCTTAATCCTTATCGCTGAGTGCGATTTCTTTAAAGAAAGAAAGGGGGGTGGGAAAACAGTATTCGTTCACTGTAGTTTACTCACTGTCATCGTCAGGACAGTCACAATTCAGCTTGAGACAAGTAACAAGATATGAAATAGAATAGATTTCTTTTAAATTCCGTGACACTTATGAAATTTATTTCTTTTACAGATGTCCTCCTGCAAAGATTCTTTGTGATATCATGAGAAATATAATATACGTTGAATAGGCAAGCAACTGAAATAAATGGAAACCTTGGAAAGAAATGATTAAGAACCATTCCAGTAAAATAGATGTTTTCAAATACAAAAATATTACTTATTTCAAGCTGGGTGAAATAGGTAGATTCCCTTACATCTAAGTTATTATCTTTCTGCTTAAATTGTTGATGTTAGAAATAGTCAAAATTTAGGTTAAAATTACATTTTATGCCATAACTTCTAAGGTATTGTAACTATAGAAAATTTTAAATAGAAAAGTTATTTGTCTTAAAGAAGTGTTTTGGCTAATTGGATTTATTTTTCTAGGTTCAATATAAGGAAAGTTATAAGGAAACGAAAATTTTAGCCTTTCCCCCCACCCTCACCATTTCCATTTCTTCTGAGCCAGACGGAACATTTACGATCTCACCCGAGAATTTTGCATTTCTAACAACATATTTCATTTGTACAATAAAAATGCAAACAAAATTACTCTAGTTGAATAAATGTGTGTATATATTGTCTTGGCATGAGAACCGTTGCAATGAGTAATCTTCCAATAGGCCTGAGATCTGTAAGTACCAGCAGGTGCTTTTTATCACCACCTTTACTCATTTATACTCCTTCCAATCAAATAATATGCAAATGTCTGTAAAATGAAAGACAAATAAAGCGCAGATAAATTTGAAATAGGATAGAAAGCAGATCAAACACTGCGATGTTTGTTCAGCTGTCAAAAAGTTTTCGGTTTGTATTTCCACGTTAACACGTTTATGGTGTAGATAATAATGAGTAAAAACAAGTAGCGTTTGTTCCGAGAATTATATGAATATTTAAGAAAAGTCTGTGTGAAAAGAAAAATCAAAGACCAGGCAAGGCATACATGGGCGTTTGAAATTCGCATGCTATCAAATAACCGCTCCCATCTTTCTAGTATTAAGATGATATAAAAATTATTTTTGTGTGATAATATGTTATCATATTTTGAGCAAATTTGAAACAAAAAAAAATTGGAATTGTCTGCTTTGGCAATTTCAGATAGTCTGCTAAATATTGCAACAATCGACAAGTAAACAATATACACAATATTGTCTTTTAATATTAATTAATATTTAAAAATAATAGATATTAATCGCATTCCTAAGTCTAGTCTCACAGCCAATGTACAATATGCATCGTTTTCCTGTTCTGTTGTTGTTTCTTATGGCACTTGCCATGGACAGGCTCACTCAGGTCAACGATTTAAGCCTAACCAGCGTCTCTTGTTTTTGTAGTAGCGCCTACTAGAGCCAAGAGTACGATTTTTGCTTCTCACTCATAGCATTCCTTTTATAGTCCTTTTTTAAAGAGGGCACATTCACACACCTTACAGATAGAACACAGAAGAACAACCATGCCTGAACCAGAACGTCCAGATCATTGGGAAGACGCGCTACCCCTATACGAAGACACCGGCGTTTTCACATTCTTGTTCGATGATTATTATAAAAGTTGTATAATAGCAAACATTTTCGAATTAATTTTTAGGAATTGTAACAAACCTACAATTAAGATTTCTAAGCACTAAAACTAACCCTTATTTTCAATTATCTTTAATAATACAACGTATTATTTTTCGAAGTGCTCAGGGTTAAATATGAGCAGTCATTTAATTTAATAAGTATCACAAGGACATACCATAAAAACATTTAAAAACCTTAGGAACCTTAGAAAATTATTTTTAAAGTTTATAATTTATTTTTACTGAACTTTCTAAGATAATTTGGTGCATTATAACTTTAACCAATTAAAGTGGATTTAAAAAATAAATTCAAACAGCTGTTATTGAAAAAAATTTAGCCATTATAAAAATATCAAAAAGTATGTTTTGCTTCGATTTCATAAGTACGAAATTTGAATAATATTGAAAAAATTATGTACATCAATCTTTATATATATCATCTTTTCAAAAACATATGTGTATGTTTGTATGTATGTATGTATGTATACAGGTGGTTATCAAAATAATAGAAACACTTGGGAATAAAAAATATCAAAAAATATGTTTTGCTTTGATTTCATAAGTACGAAATTTGAATAATATTGAAAAAATTATGTACATCAATCTTTATATATATTATCTTTTCAAAAACATATGTGTATGTATGTATGTATGTATGTATGTATGTATGTATGTATGTATGTATGTATGTATGTATGTATGTATGTATGTATGTATGTATGTATGTATGTATGTATGTATGTATGTAT
>JAOUZG010038069.1:264968-282488 GCA_026289955.1 Argiope argentata | reverse complement strand
TATGTATGTATGTATGTATGTATGTATGTATGTATGTATGTATGTATACAGATGGTTATCAAAATAATAGAAACACTTGGGAATAAAAGCGTCATTTTTGAATGTGTATCATAAGAATTAAAATATAATAATAGCTATCAGTTCATTATAAATAGCAATGCATATATTTTGGCAGTATATGTTAGCTTTATTGAAGTTCTGTAATTCTTGAATTTTTTTTCCAAAAGCGTAAAATATCGGGACTCTCAAATTTTCAAAGAAGCCAAATTGAAGAGCCCATCAATCTGGAGCAAATGTGACCAAAACATCTCAACTTTTAAGCGTTTCAAGAAGTACGACAGTGTCTAAAGTTATGACAGCATACACACAGCGTGGCAAGACAAGCTCGACAAAGCAAAATAGTGGGGGAAATGAGAACTGAATGAAAGAGACCAACGGATATTGAAGTGAACTGTAATGCCTGAAAAGCGAACAACAGCAGCAAAATTGACAGCAGAGTTCAATATCCATCTGGATTGTCCAGTGATAGTGATTACAGTTAGATGGTACCTTCATAAACAGAGCATTTATAGCAGAGTAGCATTTCTCAAGTCACTTGTCACTTATGCTAATGGTAAAAGTCGTCTAAAGTGGTTCTACTCTCACAAAACCTAGTCAATTAATAAATGGTAGAAAGTAATACGGTACGACGAATCGTATTTCCCACTTTTACCTACAACAGGAAGAGTGCACATTTGGAGGAACCTGCGCAACCGTATGATTGTGATTGTCTCCTTCCAACTGGAGGAGGATCCGTCATGTTATAGGCAGCCATATGGTGGTTTTCTGTTTGATCGATCGTAACTCTGAAAGGAATGATCACTGGGGAGAAGTATAGGGAAATTTTAGCTGACCAGGTCCATCCTATGATGCAAACTTTGTTTCTTGAAAGAGATGGAATTTTCCAGGATGTTAATGTACTTATTCACAGAGCAGGACTTGTCCAGTCATTATTTGATGACCACGAGAATGAAATTAAACATCTGCCTTGGCCAGCACAGTCACCCGACCTTAATACAATTGAACCGTTATGGTCAATTTTAGAGTGTTCATTAAGGAATGGATATCTTCCACCGGCATCTCTTCCAGAACTTTCACAATATCTCCAGGAAGAAAGGTGCAGTATTCCTCTAAATACTATTCAGTACTTGTATGAATACTAGGTAAATCTAAGCTGTATTACATGAAATAAGCGGTCTTAAACCATACTAATGAAAGACACTAAAAGAAAATTTGTCCGAATAATGTCCAATAGCTAATCCGAGGAATTTAAGCTGGCGTTTGTGATGTCCCCTAGGCGAAGATTATGATTCTAGAAGATAATAATAGAGACTTCGTAGAGCTTATGGAAGAATCACTGAAGAAATTATGAAGCTTCATTATAAGTCACAGCAAAAAGTTACCAAAAATATTTATATTATTATATCTGTAATCGCCCAATACGTCTTTCATTTTCACAACCGTAACGTAATATTGTAAATAGCTCTAATTTGTCCTCTTACGAGTAGTTTTTATTCTCTTTTCATTATGATGTCCTAATGGCTAATGTCCTAATGAATCCTGTGGAAACTCATATAATATATCATGTATTTCATGTATATATATCATGGTTATTTCTAACTAGTTAACTAACTAACGAAGTAGTTAGCTGTCCAAGGCCGCTTGATCGAAGAAATAATGCAAGCCAATGGATTAAAAACATTATTATAATTAATGCCAAATAAATCAATTTTATAAGCAATACAAATTTTATAAGCAATATTTTAGAAATGACAGAATATTTTTATAATATTGTTTTGGCAAGAATAATTCATCAAGTTTCTGTTTCATTATATTTTCACTTTGTTATTATTTACAATAAAATTAATATTATATAAATAATAATAAATTTATTATTATTGTAAATAATAAATGTTATTATTTACAATAACAATAAATTTGTAAAGACTTTTCCCCATTAATAAATATCAAGAAACAGCTTCAGTAATCGCGAGTACAACCGAGTATACTATTATTAATAATTAATAAATAAAATTATATATATATTTCCACAGTAAAAAAAATTAACTTACAAATTATTAACCCGATTTCCAGTTAAAAATGTATTAAAATGTGAAAGTTAATTGGAATATTTAAAATATATTTTTAAGTTAATTAAAAGATGATTTCAGATTCTTTATGCACGGCACAAGGCCGCAAAATGGCTAAATCTGATAATGATTACGCAACAACGAAATATTTCGACAAATACTCTGTAACTATTCTTGGAAAAAGTTCAGCAGAAAAATAAGATACTGATTTTGCTTTTCATGTATAAATATTGAATGCATTTTCTGAATGTTTATATAAGAAACATTGTTTCCATTACACATTAAAAATAACACTACCATAGAATACTAATGACTTTAAAAAAAGTCTAACTTAGCTTTCTTACAGAGGGAAATCATGATTTAATGGGAGTAAAAGTATTTACACATCAGCAGCAATTTCTTCCTTTTATTGTCTTAGTTGAAAAGAATTGCGTCGACAAATAAAGCGATTACTCATCGAAAAAAATTATTTATGTCGATGAGAAACAACAATAACCCTAACAAAATAAGTGCTCAGGTTTCCTTCCAAGATTTTACTACAGCAACGCAAAAATATCCTGGAATGTGTAGACGCCGGAGTATGTTGTACTCCGCCGAACAGCCTGCAAATCGAATTCTCATCCTCCGCGTGTAGGAAAACGTTTTATAATATTTGATTTAGAAATAGTATTTATCTTCACTATCATACCTCGTGCAAAAGCGCGTGCTTTTTCCTCCCAGCTCTCAAGGTCTCCCTGTTCCTGAATTAAGTATGTGGTGTTTGAATTTCAGATTATAAAGAAAAAAAAGCCGCCACGTGCTCGTGTTTCGAAATGAAGCACCCGTTTTACAACTCAGGAATTGTCCGTTAATGGCTTTCACTACGTCTATAAATCGATGAATTACGAACGCTTTGAAAATTTGAAATACGATTTGGCGACGGGCAATTATGAAGTGATTGAGACTTTAAACACTTATCGAAAAAGTTCAATCTAGAATGCTTTATAATTAGATAATAGTTTTTTTGTTTGTCTAGTGATAGATAAAAAATATAATCTTTTCTTTAAAAGATTTCCATTCATAAAATATATTATATATCATGGCCTATATGTAGTGGCGACTTTGCGTCCCATGGCAGTTTATGAAGTCCCTTTCTTAATACACTTATCGATTTTGAATTACTATTTTAATCATTGATCACATTTCGAATACATTTTTACCATAGTCATGTTTGATTATAAGCTTAATCTTTCTTGGTTTTGTTAAAGTGTATTTTTTTATAGATTTATAAAACTAAAAATGGCTCATCAACCATGTTTGTACACTATATTATTGAAGCAAACGTTCGGTATTTATAAATAGAATATTTCCTATAATAACTTAATGAATGCAATAAAATTTATAGTAAACTAAGCGAATTATACTTGATAATAATAATGATAATCTTCTGTCCACTTTACAACGGAAAGAGGGGGTGCAGTAACTTCTGCGGGAATTGACCCATGCGCGTCCGAGGGCAAAAGTCTGACTTCTAGATCATTTGAAGATGATATACACTTATCACATTCGCTTGCACAACCCGTTTTCACAGGGGGGAACATTCACTCACCTCACAGATAGAACAACAATGCCCTGACCAGGACTTCAACCAGGATTCCCAAATCATGAGGAAGACGCTCTGCCTCCGTGCAAGGACACCGGCATTAGACTTTACAAAATCTTAATATTATCATAATATATCATATATCATAGAATTTAATATTTTTGAAGCTTATTAGGATAAGAACTCCTTTTAATTACACAGCACCAATTATTGAATATTATAATTTAAATTTGATTAAAGAAACGTTTCGGAAGCCTCGAATTCCAAAATTGGTGCCACTTCAAAGCTCCACCAAATAGCCACCAACCAAAATATTAAACCTCCGATATATCCGATGATAACATTCGTGGGTAAGCATATTTCTTAACACTTCATGTCAATCGTTGATTCTCTACGAATTCCACTAAGAATGTGAACCAAAATTTTGCCTAATTTCATCATATCTTCTCCCATTATATTTATTAGTTTCAAATATCTTTAATTCGTTGTAATACTACTTTTTCATTTTGTGAATATCATTTTCAAACGATTAGTCCGATTCAAACAACAACTATATATTTGAATATTGCTATCCCATGACTTTTGTCACCTCATTGTATATGCTTTTTAAAGTTAATTATACATTTATAAAAGAATGGTGCTTTTAATTTTTAAAAATTACTGATGAATCCAAATTTTGGTAGGGCTGTCAATAACAGGTTCGCGAATAGGAATGCACAGTTATGAATGATCGAAACTTCTCATACCGCCCAGCACATCACGATCTGAATAGCAACAGGAACTAATAATGGTAAAAGGTATGATAATACACTTACAGCTTAAACCAGTCGATAGAGCCAGTATATTTTCACCAAGCCCCTTCAAAAGATCTCTAGTTGGCTTAAAGTATGTGAAAAAAACCCATAAAGAGTAGGAACAAAGAAGTTTTACTACATGTAGTTTCTTCAACTGATAAGGATTATGATGATGTGGTGTCCGCAACGCCACGGAAAGAAGAGTACAGTACTTCTGAGAATAAAAGCCCCTGAACGCCTGAGAACAGAAGTCTTGATTTTTAGCTCATATGAAGATGACACTCTCACACTCCCTTACATAATTTCTTTTTGCTGGAGGACTCTTTCATACACCTCATGGAGAGAACACAAAGTGAAGAACAACCATGCCCGAATAGGGACTAGGGGGAAGAACACGAAGAAAACGCGCTACCTCAAGTCAGAACACCGACGTTTCTTCCGCTAAGTATAAAATTCATTTAAAAACGAAAATAGATCATTAAGCAGTGGATTAAAGGGGGGAAGCAAGAGAAACAGAGCGAGTACAAGAAGAGTAGTAATAAACAGACTCTCCGACTCTTCACGAAGGCACACGATTAACCAAAAAACTGAATGACCAGACCGCCGCAACAGCAACACTGGCGAGAACTGTGGTTGAGGCCTAATGACCATTACTGGCCTCGGTACAACCCTCCCCGTAATAAGTACATCCGATCATCGATGGGGGGAGTCCAACCCTTCTCCTACTATTAGTGTACTTACCAAGGGTGGCAAGATCCAACCACCATACCGGAGGCATCTCATCCTCAATTATGAGGCCCCCCCAGGGGATAAGAAGAGTAAAAATGGTCTATTAAAATATTCACAGCATCAGAGAAGAAATTACTCATTCATCAGAAATAGAACCCCCAAAAATCAAGTAATTTATGGGATAGTTCCAATGGAGAAAACGATGAGCGGAAACCACAAGATGAATCCAATGTGAACAATAAAAAGGAACATGGTCATAAAGAGAAGAACATGGAAAACGTCATAAACGGAAAAATATAGAAGTTCAAATCTGAGCAAAAATGGGCACAGATCGAATAATAAAAAAGGGTTATTTCTACATAACCACAATAATTACCAATCAAAAGATACCCAAGTCTTTTTGATGTTTGAGGATTTCAAACGGAAAGGTGACCTCTCAGAGCTTTCAACAGACAGGAAATTATTTTTTAAACTAATGAGAAGGAGATAATAGTCAAACAGATAAGATAGTTACTAAATTATCAAAAATTCTAGAATTTGGAAACAAAAAAGACGGTCTTGTTTCCTAATTTTTTAAACGCCGGTTGAAATGGTTCAAAGAGTAATTACCAATTTTAAAACTGCGTATGTAATTTTCTTTTTGAGACTGTTTCGTTATATACATTTATGAGTAGTAACTTAAATAAGTATAAAAGGATTCAGAAGCTATTGTGTGATAATTTTGTACCAATAAGTACAGACATTTTTTTAAAGATAAAATCGTTAGATTGTTGAATATGATGTCCGTAATTGGTTTCTTGATTCTGTTGATAATAGTTTTCTCCTTTGAAAAAAAAGGTGAAAAAAAACTTCAATTTTTTGGCAAAATATCATGAGTGAAATCTGTGAAACAGATATTATCAAATATGAAGAACTTTGAAACATAAGGAATGATTAATCAGTAAAATAAAGCTTTTTGAAAAATATTTCAAACATGCCATTATAGTGTCAGCATTTGGTGTCTTTATCCTATTCGAATAACTACTAGATTATTTGCATCTTTTTATTAATTTGTCTTTTGCCCTCTGTGTGCCTAGAAGAGATTAGTTTGCCTGGTTGGGAATCGCTATTGGAAATATAGCTGGTTAAGCTTCAAGGTTAAACAAAATAAAAAGTTTAAATCTCAAAATTCAGAAAAATATATGCATGTTGATGGCCATACCGTATAATGACAGAATTGAGTATTTGTAGGTTATTCAATATTATGATTAATAAATGAATTGTATTATGTAATTAGTAACTAAATTAATTTTTCTAGGTTGACAGTATCTCTATAGAAAGCAATTCGTAAGAACATGGAACATTTTGATGAAAATTTAATGCTCTTCGATCTTTTGTTGTTGCTAATGACACTTGCCATGGGCAAGCTCGTTGATGCATCTGCGATTTTAAGCCGGAATGAGCGTCTCTTGCTTTGAAGTTGTGCTAGCTAGGGCCAAGAGTACGACATAGCTACTCACTCATCACATTCGCTAGCACAGCTCTTTTTTACTGGGGAGGGGGGAGCATTCACACACCACACAGATAGAACACATAAGAACAACCATGTCCGAACTGGGACGCCCAGATAACGAGGAAGACGCGCTACCTCTGTGCCAGGAAGCTGGCTGCTCTTCGATCTATTGCACTACAAACTATTTAAATTTCCTCCCCTTCAAGTAAGTATTATGATTTTTTTTTAAAAAATTTCTCCGAGAAAGTTCCTGGCATGTTTTTTCTTTATGATTTCCTGGTGCAAGAAAGCTTTATTGACGTAAGTTGAAAAGTTGATTCTTATCTTTGTTATTCATGCAGTCTTTACTGGATTCCTTTGATATAAATAAAAATTACTTTGAGAGAAACGACAATGGAATTATTCCAGGAAGAAGCTGTGCTTTCTCAGAAATCATTAACACAAAAACAAATATAATCCAACTTGTTTGTTTTCAATTAATCTTGTACGACTTTCATCATTGATTATAAACTTTCTGTTAAACATTTCTTTCATCTTAATCGTAAAATAAATTACTTGGTTTCTTATAATATGTTAGGTAATTTCACAATCAATATTGTGTTGGAAAACTGACATCCATCATTTGGGCTCCTTTAGTAAATATAATTCGATCCATGTCATATCATATTTCTAAATCCATATAGCTTTAAAAAAACTGACAGTTGGAGTCAATGAACTTAGTTCATACTTTCATAGTAAATATAATATGATCCATGTCATATTATATTTATAAGATGAAAAAAATTTGATTCTCTTACGAATTGTGTATTTGTTGCTAGTAATTGAAAAAACAATTCTTTTGTTTTTTAAAAAAATGTTTCTTTTTACTTCTCCATTATGTTGATTATTACATTAAAATTAACTTATCCGGTTACTTGGTTATTGCATTAAAATTACATTATCCAATTATTACATTAAACATTTTTTGGATCTTTTCTGCAATCTCAATTCTTATCGATTCTTATGCTTTATCTTTACTTATAATAAAGCACAATGTGTGTGTGTGTGTGTCTGTTGGCGATGTACAGGTCAGACCGTTCGACCTACAGCTACCAAATTTGGTATATATATACCTTGGGTGCCGGGAATGTGCACCTCGGAGCCCTTTTTTTGAATTTTTAATTAAAATTTTAATTAATTAAAAAATAAGCCCAATTTTAACATTTTTGCCATAACTTCTTAAAATATTACAGCACAAAATTGATTTTTGCATCACGTTAAAGCTCAAAAAATTAGCTTTTCAATGACACTAATATTTTGACCTACGAATTAAAACTCTATTTTTAATGAATTTTTAAACATTTAATTTAATCGGGGTTTTTTCCAAAAATTTATTTCGCAAAAATAAATAAATAAATAATTAAATTTTATTTTCTCGAGGATCTTAAAAAAATCAGCTTTTAATAAAATGTTGCCATCACATTTTCAGAAGTTCTGATTTTAAAAAAAGTTAATTACTATCGAAAATAAAACAGAAAAATACAATTTTTATCACGTGATTATATGAAATGAAACAAATGGGAAATGTGATATTTTTTCAACAATAAATGCAAAAGAAAATTTTTCTTGATCGTTTGCAATATCAAAATTAACAATTCCTTTAAAGAATTAAAGTAAATAAAAATACGAATTAAAAATATATTACAAAGTGCGACAGTTAAAACTGAAAAATAATTTTTAGAAAAGCACCAAACTATAATCTTCTGAGAGCGAGATTAATTATTTAAAAGCAAGAAATCTTAAACGAACTTTGAAAATGACGTCATTTCAAAGAAACGACGAACAAAAAGCAATTGATAATCAGTAGTAGTAAAATATTTCTGCATTCTTTTTTTTTAATTTTTAAAACAATAAGACATGTTTTGAATTGTTACTTTTGCTTATGTGAAGAAGATATTTTGTGCAAATCAAAGAATTCGCCTTCGTGATTGTAATTAATGAATTATGCGAAATAAAAACGCATCTTCTTTCAACGAAGTAATGTGATATTAAAGCTATACTGGTAAAAGTAGGTCAGCTATTTGAAAACGCATCTTCTTTCAAACAAGCATACGTAATAATTAACAATGCAAAATTTGTAAAAGCATATAAAAATATTTTTACCCGCATATTTTGGAGACATCAAAACTTTCTACCGAAACAAAATCATGTTCTCTCACGAGAAAAAATAAATTAACTATCATTCCAAATTAAATATATAAAAATGTCATTTTCGGCACGTGTCTGTATAAAATTAAACAAATATGAAACATGATATTTTTGGAAAAATAATGGATGCAAACGTTTTCTATGATATTTTACTATACATATATTACTAATCCAATTAAACAATTTTATTTAAGGCAAATATGGCTTAACATCTACAAGGCATCTTCTGTAATCGGAGCCCAACATCTAATTTCTTAATTTTTGGGGGAGAGACATAAATCTCTTAGCAATTGGTCCAAGTGAAATATATAATTATAGATTTAGGGAAAAAATGCTGATGAATTAAATTTTTATATACGCCATCTGCTCTGTGAATCATATTTAACAAAATATTCTTGAGACAATTAGTCCTTAAATAAAAAAAGTGGCATTCCAATGAACTAAATCAAGCATCAAAGCTGATCGATCTATGAAAATTTCAATATAAATACTCGATAAAAACTGGCGATTTTTGATCACTTTATCAAGATATCAAAGAAGCCAATCAGTTTTTCTAGAATAATCGGTCTAGATAATGATAATGATGATTGTTCTAAACTTGCAATATTCAGAACTGAATAAATCAGCCAGATTTGAAGAAGGCAGAAATGTTTATTTAATTATTTAGAAGTTGAAATATTAAGAATATTTTACAAATATGAATCTATAAGACCAAAGGAATTTAAACCATGATTTTTTGAAATATATTTATAAACCTAAAAAAATGTTATTATTGAGAGCATTTATAAACATCTAAAAATAAAATTAAAAACTGAAGGTTTCAATTAACCTGTGAAATTTTTGCTGAATAATTCCTTGAGATCTTATAAATTATTAAAAAAAATTATAATGTTTCAATTCCTGCATTGAACATAAAACTTCAATGTCGGACTATTCTGCTTTCAGTTCTTAGTTTTATTTAAAGACATGCTTAGATTGAGTAAAGAGGTCTTTATATTAATTTCTTTATATAAGTTTCATCATTTTCAATTTAATTTAAAAGTGAATTTTACGTGTACTGATAGAAAATCAGAGAGTGATGCGGACTTCAAAGATAGGACTGCTTAAGGCCTACATAATAGTATAAGTGAATTATATGACTATCGAAATTTGAAGTTTAAAAATATTTTGCTGAAAAACTTATTATGAGACCAAGTTATATAAAAAATGATTTAACCCTTTAGTCGGCATTAATATTGGCGAACCAACTGGTCGCCAGAGGCGGCTAGTCTTATATAATCTTAAACATTTTCTATTTACATAAGAATCTATTATCTATCAAAGCATTTTTAAAATCTAATATAATGTTAAAACACTTTTTTTATTTCTAATATAAACTATTAGTCTTAATTATATTTACAATATAAGTTAATTTCATAAAATATTTACGGCTTTAACGAACATAATAAACGATGTAATGAAATCCTAAACATTTTCCATCTAATTTTCACCTATAAGTTTAAAATTGTTGAGAATGAATTTAAATTAAAGAGATGGTCATCCCGAAACTTTCTCGCATTTTTTTCATTAAAGATTTTATCTTCCTTTCTCTTCGTGAAATGATCTTGGGTAAAGCTTCATATACTTTGCATGCTATTGGTGAATGATAGTTGCAAAATATAGATCTTGGCGTGAATTCAGAGTTTTCACTGAATCCGTGATACAAATATGTATCTTGAATGCGTTTTCATAGATACTATAATTTGACGGAGTTATAGTTTGTAGTCAAAAGATAACACACATAATTTCATTGTTTTAAGTCTTCGAATTCATGAATTATTGTGTTTACATGAATCGGAAAGGCAGACGGTAAACTGTTTGACTGATTTTGTTCACAATTTGATAAGAATCTATGTTTTAGATGCTGAATTTGTGTATCAAATTTTATCGACATAGATCATTGCGTTTTGTAAACATCGAACCACGCAAGAGAAAAACTTCCTTTGAATGAATTTCCTTCAAAGTTTGACAGATATCTACAAATTGGAACGTAAAACCATACGCCCAATTTCATTAATATATCTCAAAAACTTTTTTTAGTTAGTGTTCTCACAGATAGGCAAACATAATGCTTAAATATTTCTAGTTCAGGGAAATCTAAAATGTGGAGACTAGTCAAAATCTTTTGCTCCATTTTTTAAAAGATTTTTATATTGCTTTCATAATTCGTATACCAGAAAATAAACAGTGTTTTTATACTACAATTGTCTTTCTCTTTTACAATCAGTAACCAAAAAGGAACAATGTTGTTTTTTAATCCAAACATGTATATATATACACAGAGTGTTAAAAGACATGACATGCGCTCTGAATCATCCCTAACTGCATTTGATCACATTGCTTTAGTCTTAGACAACGCGTGCAGTTATGTATTTATCAAAAGACTGTGTCGGCACATAAGCTGATTTTATTCATGTAATGTACACATCAAATATTCAATCATCATTCTAACAAATGCAAATGCACCCTTAAACAAATGATTTATATATTTCTCAAACATCTGTGGCAGCACAAAAGTTGATTTTACACATGCTAATGCTATGCATATCCAATGGCAAAATCAATATGCCACTATATGCGTATGAACTATCTAACAAATGCAAATCCATAATGCTAACGAATATGAATGCACGATAAAAGTTAGCACAAAAAATGAAATTACTGCATGGGTGCCATGAGAAATTAGAACGTGAAGTTTCAGTATCATGGGACAAGCCGTACAATCAAGACCGTATTATAAAATAAGTAAAACAGATCGTTGCTTAAATACTGTACTGAACATTTCATCAGGTACATCTTTTCTTACATTCATTTTCCCTTGAAGTTTGCGTAGTGAATTTTTGAAATTTTCTACATAATATCGAAAAATATTGAACGATATTGAATTATATACTGCGTTTCTTTTGGGGATTAAGTATTAAGATCAATTCATTGTTTATATTTTGCATAGTCCAAAATAAATTCACTGTTTTTTGAGTGAATAGTGTAATATCTCGCTGTAAAAGCAGTTCCCACTCATCTCAACACTATGAGTTCAATTTTTGCTCCTAATGGATCAATCTATGCCGGGTTTTTTTCCTTCAACGAGCAGTTCATTAAGTATAAATTTAAAAGACACGTCATTGAGTATTAAATATTGTTATAAATTTAACTAAATTAGATAAGAAAACGATGTACAGAAACTTTTTAACGACAATTAAACAGCATTGTCCCAGCTGTAAAAAATCATAGAAATTATATTAAATGCAAGATTGTGTTAATCTGTTATAAAAAAAAATCTTCTTCCATCAAAAATTTGAAAACATAATCAAAACCGTAAAAATACAAGGTAATTAATACGTTAAATAAATCGAATGAAAGTCATATTTTTAATATCTTTTCAATTTTTAATGCATTAAAAGGAATTTTTACTTTCTTTTATGCAAACTAGAGAGAAAGTATTAAAATAATCAAAAAAAATCGAACAGTAGATTTTGGCGAATTTCTCATAACAGACTTTTCAAGTTCGAAAAACATGTTTTTGACATTATGTCTGTCTGCGTAAGCAAGATAGATCAAAAGGCTTTGAATTAGGCGGTTTTGTATATGCACTTTGGATTGAATTTGAAAAACTAATTCCGTTTGCAGGAAGTCTGTGTTAAAATAATTTCCATAATTTCAAAATGTGGCAACTAGATTGATAAAATTTAATATACAGGTTAAGAATCGAAAATGTAGATTCTTAAATAACTTTGAATAAACTAAATATGCCAAAGGCATTATCGTCTAGCTGCAGTTGCATGTACATGTAAGCTCAATAACTTTTAAATGAATGACTTAAAGCAATAAAGAAAAGTATGTTATCTTCTTCTTGTTGTTGTTGTTATTGTTATTACTGGCACTTGTCATGGACAAGCTTCGCCGAGTCATCAGCGAGTTTTAAGCCGAAAGGAGCGTCTCTTGTTTTGAAGTAGCGCCAACTAGGGCCAAGAGTACGACTTAGCTACTCACTCATCACACAGCCCCTTTTTACAGGGGTGAGGGGGCACATTCATACACATTACAAATAGAACACAGAAAAAGCAACCATGCCCGAACCGGGACTCGCACCCGGGACACCCAGCTCTCGGTGGAGACGCACTACCCCTATGCCAGGATGCTGGCATATTACCTTGTGATTACAACTGCACTTCTTTGTTCAATTTTGGTAACAATAATCGTTTTGCAAAAAATCACCCAATTCATGGTAAAAATGCTAGATTAAAATCAAAATTCTGTATTTCATAACCATAGTTCATCAATGTCATCCAAGATATTCATAATCATATCCAAGGTCCATAATTTTATGTGGGAGGGAAGTGGAGAATAATATCTTTATTGTAGAGTATATGAAAAAGTTTCGAGGAGACCACTCTTGCAGGTTTGCTCATAATATTCGTTGTGATGCACTTTATTTATACATTGAAATGCCCAAAGTCACGGTATAGCAATATATAAATATTATAGAGGCAGCAGCATATCTCATGAGAAGTATATAAATAAATAGTTCATTGTCGCTTTTTTTGCACTCAAGTGTTTCAAGCGAAAATCGTTCTAACATGATGATGGCCGTACAATGGAAACTAAAAGACCTTGTATACCATATGCTAATTGTAGTTCGACACAGGAAACATCACATTAAGGAGAATGTTAGTGAAAAGAGTGTGTTGTGAACCCATGAGACCCACAAGAAAAATTGAAACGACGTTTTATATAAGTTAGTAGTAGATCCATATCTTAAATGGATGGTCTGGTCAAATGGATGGTCTGGTCAGATTAAACTTAAGAAAACAGTAAGCTTATCTTGAGCTCCTTACACAACATTTCCAACCATTTAAGGACTCCCAAGTGTCCATACAACGATGCATGTTTCAGGAAGATGTGTGCCATGCTATTTGGCAAAATCAATTGCGATTGGTTTAAGAAATATTCAGGACAATTCAAGGATATGATTCAACCACCAAAATCGTCAGATATAAATCCGATCCGAATATATATGGAATATTCTCAAAAGTTCAATCCGTGCACAAAATCCTGCTCCGGCAATACTTCAGTGAGAACAGATAACTACAGAGGCATTATGCCAGAATATTTCTTAGATAGAAATTCGACAATCTGCTGTGTGAATTCCAGACCGAAGGCGAAAAAAAATCTCAGAAGATATTAACCACTTGACATACGAATTTATTTAAATTTCTAATTAGATAGCTCATCCTATTTTGGTAATTTATTATTAATTTGATTTTTCTAAATAATATATGGACCATTTGGGATATTAAAGCGCTTCATATTGATTTTTTCGTATTTAAATACTTAATTCTATGGCTTAATTGCAGATTTGAAAATAAAAATTCAGTAATTCGATGCGCGTGTCAGGCACGCCATTGTATGCGAAGTGGTTAAGAAGCATCTGATGATTTTTGATAAATCAATGCACTAACACTTTCACATTTTATCTTTTTATGACAAAAATATTTTTGATAAAAGAAAAGAAAAGAAATTTCTTTTAAATTTTTTTAGTATTTTAACAAAAATGTATTTTTAAAATGTCCTATTCCTTACTGTTTCCCATTCTTGAATAAAATTTACGATTCACTTTTACAAACATTTTAGACTTCCGGGAATCATTTTTATTTTTCAAATTCATTGCCAGATGGTCTTTTTGAAGTGGAATGAAAATTTAATTGAAATCTATCTATCAATTGATATTTAAATTCTGAAAATAATAAAATATTGTATCTTTGACAGAAGCACATATCACAAAAAAAAAATTAAACTCTTTTACCCAAAGAAGTGAAAGAAAAATAGAATATTTTATTCCTCCAAAGCAAACATGAAAGCCAAGTTAAATAAAAACTTTTTTAAAGTTTTTTTCCCCCTTTTTTTCATCATTTTGATAAAATTAAGTTTATGACTTGGTAAAACATTAACTTTTCTTTACTTATGAATTATTTCGCCGTGGCTTTTGAATGATATTTACATTGTTGCAAATGTCATGCTTCTCACTTTCAGAAGTCGACGATTCCTGCATTAAATCATTCCCGATGCCTTGACATTTAAAACAATAGAAGATTCTATCTAGGAAACGTGCCAGCGCAAGTCTCAGTCACCTGAACAATTCAGAAATCTTTGCATGTGATTGCAGATTATTCTAGCTGGATATTGTGGATCTTCATTTAATTTTTATGATTTTTACTGATAATTTAAGATGTTTTTTACCCTTTTAGCCCACTATAATACCTGTTTTTTTAACCTTCTGACTTTGGTATTTTCTTCTATATCAAACTGCACGGTGCTTCATCACTTTTCATGATTCATTTATTGTTGTTCTCGTGTTCTGCTTTTCAACGGAAGGAGGGTTTCAATACCCCTGAGAACCCAAGGGCAGAAGTCTGACTTCTAGATCACACACGTCACAAAGCCTTATTATGGAGAAGATCTCATTCATGCATTTCATTCTTCCATTCACAAATCGTAATTTAGATCTAGAACAGAGAACGATCACCTCTGACCCAGTACCCCTAGTGGTATTACTCTCGAATTGGAGAACTTTGTTATTATGAAAGATTTAACATGCACATGCCACCACACACACACGCACAGAGTCTTCGACAAGCAAATTCGAATTCGCATCCCAAGGGATGCGAATACAATGCTCTACCAAGAAGGCCATGATCCTTCATTATTCGATTAAATCAAATACTTACTATGTTTCATTTTTCTAGTACCTATTTTTACTGTGCTTACTGCATATAATGTGTTTACTTTCTCGCATACCAAATGCAATAAGAGAAAGCATTTTAATTTTCAAAAAAATTCTAATTCGAGAATTTTTGTCCCTATATTTGATTCCCATTTTCCGAGTTTTTGTGATTATATGTTTTTGTTTATCTGTAAATATAATAATTTTAAAAAAATTAATCCTAAGGCCAAAAAAACTTAAAGCTAAAAGGATGAATTATTTTTTATCTTATTCTAATTTGTTAATTTCTGTGAAATTTTGGGTGAAATTCATTCACAGGAAGTCTGTTTTTTCGGCAATCTGATTATAAAATAGCAAATGGTAACTACGAAACAAAGAGAGAGCTATGTAGATAAAATTTGGTGCACAAATTAAGCATCAAAGGTGCACATATGTATCAAATTAGGAATGTCACGGAATTAACCATCTATCGGTTTGTGCTTACTAGTGAAAGCAACAATTCTTAAACGCCATGATTTAAATATATAAAATTTGGAAGGTGATTTTATGATTAGAAATGTGTAATGTGTATTAATTTTTTTTTATTTTTTAAAAATGCATCCAAATTAAATATTTTTTTCTGGTACTTTTGTATTAATCTAATTCCAGCGATTAATCGCCAAAATTGTACGCTAATAAGCTGTTTCGTAATTACTTTATAAAATGGTTTACCACATTTAATAAAATGCAAATATGTTTATTTGAGAGAATACGAGAAAATTTTGGGAAAACCATTCACATTAATTGAAGTTCACATATTTGTTAATTTAGTGCACATCTTTCATAATTTTAACTTAAAACCACTCGCATCTGTGGTTGCTGGGCATCCTAATGCATTTTGAATTTGAGGTAGGTTTCGTTTTCTGGATAGAGGCCAATTTTTTTAATCCTTTTGTTGTCACGTGTTTCTGGCTTCATGTGAGTTTTCTTATTGGATTTATATACCTTGCTGCGTAAGCCCTCGTTTTGGCTGAAGTTCAAAGACGGGTTTCTTTAAATGACACCAACTAACTAAAATTTCGGAAAACGATCTGCTTAGATTCAGTAACAGCGTTTTGACACCGTTGGTATGAATTGTTTCGGGTCGCGTTACCCTTATCAAGTTGTAGTTATCATGTGGTGAATTCGAGCTCATCCGCTGAGAGTTGTGTATCGCACAAAATCAAGGTCATTACGGTGTGAAGGCAAAATATGTACTCCTAGAATGACTAAAACAAAGGACTAACGTAAACTGCATGTTTATATTGTAAATGTTGATTACCAGAATATTTGGTGAGTAAGAATAGGAGTTAGTTACTTTGTCATGTAATAATGACAAAACTTAATATTATGTGAAACTTCTGTAAGTTTTTTTTCCTCTGAGGCTACATAACTGGATGTGGTAGGGTTGAGTTTGTCCCTTGTTTGGGAATTCGTTTTTATAGCGAAGAAGCTATTAAGACTTCTAAAAATACTAATAAATTATAAAAAATAACGATTATAAAACAGTGTCAATATGGGCATCATAGTGTATACGTTAAATGAACATTTTAGAGGCAACAGACTAAATACAACTAATGGATTTCTTTAAAGAAACTTTATAGTTGTCAATTATTTTCCTCAAACTATTCTCTCTCTCTCTCTCTCTCTTTTGCTAGGAAATAATTCACAATAACGCAAATTGTAGTAATGCATAGTCCAATTACCATTTTATCGTTTAATGCCTAAAATGAGTTCTGATAATATATAATAATTAGAGTTAAAGCAGATTTATTTTATGATATTTGAGACTTTATAAGAAAAATCAAGAATAAATGAAACAAATATCA
>JAOUZG010038069.1:232022-255150 GCA_026289955.1 Argiope argentata | reverse complement strand
ATTTGCCTATCCATTTAAAAGAAATATTGATTGTTCACATTATATTTACATATCCCTTTAAAAATGATAGCTCACATTATATTTGTCTATCCATTTAAAAGAGATCTAGTAGTCACATTACATTTGCCTATCCATTTTAAATAGGCACTGATATTTCACATTATATTTACCTATCCGTTTAAAACAGACAATGATAGCCAGTCACATTACTTTTGCCTAGCCATTTAAAATAGACACTGATATTCACATTACATTTGCCTGTCCATTTAAAAGACATACTGATCGCCACATTATATTTGTCAATACATTTAAAAAACACAGAGAGTTTCTTCACTTCAATTTTTTTGGTGGATGTTTTCCTCCATTGATCTAAATCTACTTGCTCTCCACACCACACCAACAATGACCGTTTCTACACAGATGAATGTTTTTAACATGGAGTAAATATAACTTACCTCTCTAATATCATTCGTATCTGTGTTCACTGAGAATCCCTGATGCCGGACCTCGAAGGTCCATGCTGTAGTTCAAAGTCAAGGAGTTTTGATAACTATAAACGTTATTATGAGTTACTGGATGGTCGTGGTAGTAAGAAGTGTTGTTGTTACTTATGGCACTTTTCAAACCCACTGACATGCCTGACAGCAATTTAACCGATTGAGAGTCTCTCATTTTTTTCATTAGCGCCAACTAGGTATAAGAGTAAGACTAAGCTACACACACGTCACAACTCTTTTTATGGGGTGGACTTCATTTATGCATTTTCATTCATTCATCCAAAAATCATAATTTAGGTCTGGAACAGAGAACGATCACCTCTGACCCAGTACCCACAGCGGTATTAATCTCGATGTGGAGGACTTTGTGACAATGACAGATTTAACGAGCGCCAGCCACCTCACCCTCGGAGAATCTTCCGTCGGCGAGGTTCGAACTCGCAACCTAAGGAATACGAGCCCAACGCTCTACCAACCAGGCTATCCTGGCCTAGTAATAAGTGATCTAATGCATGCTTAATCCGTCAGAACTAAACGTCCTTTCACCGGTATGGTGTGGAAAGTTTGGGGTGGAGGTACCTGATCAGGTGACTTTTTTGTCATCTGACCATGGTTCAAAATTACGTTGTTTATCCCAAAATAGTACTAGTGTTGCTTTAAAACTGGACTTTAATTTGACTAAACTAAACAGAGTTCAATCACAAAATAGATTAAAGCTAGTGTTTGCCACTCACTCTTAAAGTATACAGCTTAGAGAGAGTACATATACTACCATCTAATAACATAAATTTGAGAATAATTGCTTAAAAAATAATAATCAGAACTAACATAATTACATAAACAGTATTGATGAAAAGTTATTTGACATGCGTCAAGAGGGCAAGAAGTTATTAATCGCAGCAGAAATACTATAACACATGATTCAAAAATTCAATGAAATTCACAACAAAACTCTATTACATCCTCAAATACCAAGCGTTTATGAATTTCCAGCCTCTAGATATTAATTCATTAACAAAATGATTTCAAATCCGTAATAAACTTGACCTGATCTATATGAACTACTATTTTGTTCGTTTAGTCAAGAGATCGATACGCAGGAATAAAGGAGAGAAATTAACTTTCGCATCTGATTCCATCATTGCCGAAAGAAGATGAAAGTGTTTATCGATTCCTTCCTGACACACTGACACATTTCAAACTTTCTTAAAACAAGGACATTTAATAGTTAGTCAACAGCAAATAGAAATACAGTCAGTTCTTCTTATTAGTAAGGAGTAAATAAAGGCTTTATAAGTTTAGGGCAAATCATTATAATTACAGAAAAAGCAAGCTGATAAAACACTTACCATCATAATGCGTTTCATGGTAAATTGGTTTCGCTGCTTCTTCCTTTAATTGAGTTTCGATGCTTAAAAGAGCAATTTCTGATGTGATTCTCCATTTAATATAATAAGATTGTGCTTTTAACGCAAAGGAATGAATTGAACAACTATGTACTTATTATATTAGAAATAAGATAATGTTTGCTAGCTTTGAGCTTACGAATGGCTTATGAAGTTCAGATAATGACTTTCTTATTCTTAGAAGCATTATGGGTTGTAGAGGCAACCCTCTGCAATCTTGGCATCGTAACTGGAATATTGAGGCGTTCATGATCTGATTTCGTAGAAGTTTCGAAATATTTATGGAAATATAAAATGACGGCAAGAGTAAATCATAAATATAATGGAAATACTACGCATTAAATTAGCTAAGGGTCAAACACTGTTAGCTAGAATGGCGTGTAAGTCTGGAGTAGGTCAATTCAGTTAGTGGAGATTTAAGTATTTTTCAGCTCTAGACATGGTAATTGAATAAACTGATCACAATCTAACTTAACCAACATGTCAATGATTTTTATAGCTTAATTTTTTATTTTTATCACCTTTCTGAAATATTATATATCATTTTAAAAAATTAATCTATGATTTAAGGTATTCTTATTTGTACATAATATTTTTAAAGCAAGAGCTTAGTATTTATAAATACTATAATAACAAAATGTATGAAATGGAACTGATAAAAGTCTTATCAAAATGAAATTGATAAAAGCATGGTTCTTAATGTTATGAAAAATATTGCATTATACTCCTTAATTTTAAAATTTAAAGACGTAAGAAACACTTAATGTTTATCATATGAACACAAACATGAGTGCTTTAATACTTTCTCACTAATCACATGAGCCTTTTTTTTTTCAAATAAATAAATTTTTAAATAATTATATTCCATAAGAATGAGGAAAATATATCAATGCATAAATTGCAGTTTGCTTGACTGGAATCAACAAATCTTTTTGTAAAATCTGATCTCTCAATATTTTTATGAAATCTATAACTAAAATTCAACAAAGAAAAGGATTTTTTTAATAAAATCAATTTTGATAGAACTCTTTTTTATTGGTGGGTAAAAAAAAAGAATTTTCTTTATTAAAATAATTTTCTTACTCTTCGGCCCGCTATTTATAATTTGTTATTTTGAATAGTATAGAACTTTCATATGAGCTTCTAAAATTCCTTACCAGATGGCGCCACACGTATCAAATCAAAATTAAATTACAAAAATTAGAGTGTGTTTTACGTGTTTTGTGTAATTAATTAAGATGAATTATTGCCTGTACATTGACGCACAAAATTTCAAAATTTTAGCACATTGGGAATAGTCAAAAATTGATTTTGAAATAACATTTACAAATATGAAATAAGATCAGCTAAATAAACTTTTATAATAGGTTCAACTAAAAAGAATGTGTCAAACATATTTATTTTTTATCTCCCCTCCCCAGGGGCATCTCGGAATGAAGATGAGTTGCTTCCGGTATAGTGGTTGGATCTCGCCACCTTAAAGGATGCACTAATCGGTGGGGGTTAGACTATTCCCCACGATGACTGGACGTACTTCCTACGGAGAGTGTTATACCGCGGCCGGTGATTGGCCATTAGGACTGACCACAGTTCCCGCCAGTGTTGCTATTGCGACGGTCCGGTCCTTCGGCCCTAGTGGTTGCTTTCGGGCTAGTAGGAGAGTCAGGATATGACTTGATCATTATTTTTTTATCTGGTCATCTGTTGTTCCTCAAGTACTACCAGGTTGTATCATTGATGCAGAAGAAAAATAAATTGAATTTTTTGACTATAAGTTATTAATTATCAAAAATACGAAATATTGCTATCGAAAGTATATAAAGTGTACAAAACGTCAACCCTCTAGCATATCTGGAGGAGAGTGAAAAAATTAATTACAAAATTCCAACATCACAAATATGGAAAAAAAATCATACAGATTAAAAGTGTTTAAAAACGAATCTTCCCATGAAAAAAAAAAACTCTTTTCATGTAACAAAACTCTCTTGAAATATTAACCACTATAAGTTATTTACCTTCTAACCTGTTTTACAAGCATTTGAAGAACGTACTTCATCCGAAAAAAATGAGTTGTTGTTGACAGTAATTACATTATATTGCATTTGTCATGTGCTGGCTCATAAAATGCTCATGTTGTTGTTAGGTTTGAAACATTTTTTTTTTCAAAGTAGCAAGGGACATGTTCCCTAAGGGCTCTGCTGTATAGGTTGGG
Organism: Argiope argentata; assembly: GCA_026289955.1. Classification (NCBI taxonomy): domain Eukaryota; kingdom Metazoa; phylum Arthropoda; class Arachnida; order Araneae; family Araneidae; genus Argiope; species Argiope argentata. The sequence continues at coordinate 251,035 of JAOUZG010038069.1, read as the reverse complement.
TGTGGCGTCCAACTATAGCCCAAGGCTTAATGTTTATCAAGTTATTCCAGTCAGAAATAACCCAGTGTTGCTCTTGCTGTATCATCAAATCACAACTTTAAAAAAAAGATTTTTCATCACTGACCGGCTTGTTTGTTATAAGTGTTACACATCAAATTGCTTGCGCTTTAGTAAAAAAAAATATATCTTCTCAATGTTTTATGCAGTTGAGCCTTATTCATAATTAATCGAGGCTATTGATATAACGAAAAAAATCGAAGATTATAACTCTGTGAAGTCTTTTTATTTTCTTTTTTTTTGGTATTATGCAAATATTGATTGATCTAAAGAAATTTCTTTCCTTGATCAATCAAATGAATAACCGATCAATATAATTAAGAATCATCAATCAATTAATATAATTGATAATTTTCACCTGTTATTCCTTCTTGAAATTTCTTACCACTTTTTTAAAGAACTCATCTAAGTCAGCATCAAAAATTCGTAGTGTGTTATATTTTATTGTAATCAGAAAAATAGAAATTTTTATTACGGCTAGGACATTTTAAAATGCTGGGGCATCATTTGGTTGTTATCTACAGGTAAAATATTCTTTAACTTATACAAACTTCTCTAGATGAAAACTTGTAAAATTTATAGTGCTCCTTTTAGACGAGGAATGTTATTATTTCTAAATCATTGGTATATCTTAAAAATTGCTAATTTTCAAGAAAAGATTTTTTTTTCAGATTCGTTATATAGTGAAAATTAACTATTCATTTTGGAATTATACATTTTCTCTTTAACAAATATAATTTCAAAATTTGACTCTAATCCACAATTTTATGCAAAAATCCATATCCTTCTATGTCATCCTTCTATGTCATTTTGGATTTAAATAACATTGATAAAGTCAAACCAATATCATATTAGATACATCACAAAAGTTGATTCAGTGATAATATCACATACATATTTTTAGTCTTTTAACTGCTGTTTTTCTTTAACGTTGGAATAAAAAATTAATAAATTATAAATATTGAAATCAATGTCGTATTCACATGATTACCGTTAGAGCTCCACGCTGTCTTAGGCTGTGCTATATCTTTTACCCTCTAGCATAAGATTTTGACAGTAGCTTCATAAGCCAAATAACATCCCTCGGCCCGGAGTGCACTCTTGGTCTAATGGTTATGCTACTCGGCTACAAACACTGGCGTCGAGGGTTCGTACCTTAACTTTCAATTGCCACATTAGTGCCCTTGACAACGCAACCTCGAGCAGCTGTCGTGGTGTCATCTACCTGCAGCAAAAGTCGTCAGGCTCCCTTGATGCACCACCTAAACAAAGCCGTTAGTCTCACTTTGGTAACCAAACAAAGCCGTTCAAGTCACTTGATGCTTCAACTCTCACACTCGCGAGCCATAACTCAATGCTGGGGGAGTACTGTGGGGTAAGCTTCATAAGCCAGATAGCATACTACAATACAAAAGTATTACTTTTGTACAGTAGTTATGTTACTCTGCAACAGTCTACAGTAGCTTTGCGGGTTCAATCCTTGACCTTCAATCACTTCGTGTGTTTGTAGCCGATTAACATAACCATTAGACAAAAAGTGCACTTCGGTCGGAGGGATGTTATCTGGCTTATGAAGCAAGCACCACAAGATATTAAGACTTAACCATGTATGCAAGTATACAATTCTACAGTTGATAATAAGGATTAAATTTCATTATAAAAAAAGACACTCAAAGGCAACAATTATCAGAAAATATCAAATGCAACTATAAAATAACAACATTTTTTTGGTCAAATAATATTATAATAAAATAAAAGATATTATCTTATCACATGCGTAAATCGTCTCAAGTTTTTGAAATAATTAATATATTCGCTGTTTCATGTCTAACATTTGTACCATTTACCTCATGTGATGACTCCTTCCATGCTATATCTTAACTACAGTACATAAGATGGAAAATTTGGTACAGCTATCAACAACAACAACAAAAAGAAGTACCTTTGTAACTTTAATATTTAATAACATATTTTTACAAAATTAATTTCGGTGGAAATGACTCGATGGAATAGGTTTATTTCTATCAACAAACTGATTAACATAGTTAATTTAGTTTTATCTCAAAATTTTCCAATTATGGTAGCCAATTTTTTTCCGAATCTGTTTATTGTCGGAATCGGAATTTTGTTAATAATTTTGAAAGTTATAGGATTTTGAAATATAGTTTTTGAAATGACGTAAATTACCTTCATTGTTAAGTGAGTCTTATTAACTTTCGATGTTATCTCGTAAATTATAATATATTTTTCAAAACAAATTTTCAATCATCAAAACAAAATTATATCATTTAGTAAAATTACAAAATAAATGCACAAATAAATTAAATTAACATTTTTTATAGATTTTCAATCATAAATGTGGAAAAGATTAATATTAACTTTGTAAAAAGTTTTCAAGGAGCAAAACTCATATACTAGAACATCAGAACCAAAAAAAAAATTATCTACATATCTTTAATATTTTCTAAAGTAATTTGCTAACTTTCCACAATTAATGGACAATGTTCCTATTTTTTGAAGGATATATATTTATGAATATATATAATTTTCGTAAAATATGCGCTTTAAGGGCATTTATGATACAGTAGTTACCTAAAGGGAAATTTTATTTTCATTTCAGAAGTTTTAAACTTATTATGAACTGTTTTCTTTTTTTTAAAAAAAAACACCTTTTTTTCAGTCAGACGATATAACATTTAATTTAATTGCAAAAATGTTCACTCAATTTTTACTCCTTGCAAATAATTGTTTGTAAATAAATGAAAGTGAAATTTAAGAAAATCTGCACCAGTTAATAGGTTAATGTACACTGAAATTAGGTAATTTATTTTCAGCTATTATTTATTTATTCAGCAATTTAATGACGTGCACTGATCCGTAAACATCTTATATTAAATATCGGAATAATTTAATAAAAGGAATTAAGGATAAAAGATAATTTAATACGTGGGTAATTTAATAAAAGGGATTAATAGGAATTTTCAAAATACCCTTAAAAGTTTTCACTTAGAATCATTAAGTACTCACCTCTTTGTATTAGCTTTATGTAGAAACATGATTTTATATCTCTAATTCGAAGGATGATGTGCTGGACTCGATTAATTTTTATTTGTTCTTTTGATTGCATCAGCCATTGCATAAACACGATTTTATACCTCTGAGGGTTAGTAGTATGATGAGGTGTTGAATTCGATTCATTTCTATTTGCTCTCTTGATTTCATCAGCCGTTGTGTAATAGGAAGAATGGCCACCACTTTGTCAGCAGCTCTTTGTAGTATTAATTATTTTCTTTTGTTTTAATGAGTGGTTTTAGCATGCTTCATCATACAGTTTATGAACGGCATTGTTAGTCTATAAAGATTAATAAATTAAAAAATAAATAAAAATATCATGCATTCCGTGAAAAATTTTCAATCAATTTACAATTTTAAAACTGTTTAGCTTTGTTGTTTAGAGAAGAAAATCTAGAGAAAAAATTTGAAGCCTCATCTCTCCTACTTATTGAATTCAAATTTAGATAACGAAGAACAGTTTATGGCTCAAAAACTATAAACCAAGCTTCATTTTTCTAAACCTGCTTTAATAAGCAATCAGGTTCCAATATTTAAGATAGATAGATTCCAAATCTATCTTCTGATATAAATTTTAAATTTGATTTATGAATATAAATCTCATGATTTTGCCTATGTAAAATTTCAATCGTCTTTTTTTTTTGTTAATCGCGTTTGCATGGATTTAGATTGAGAGATATATAAAGTTTTAGGTGGTTTTCGTCTAACATTCTATTCGTATTGTTACGAAAATCATCAGGTTCGCTTGTAGTGAGTATATGACATGAAGATAAACAGCAGGCTTCAGAAGAAAACAAAAACGGCGTTTATTTGACACGAAAACATTAACACAAAGTCTATAAATATGTGCAACCTAGATGGACACACAGCAGCACACTACAATAGACAGTAGCCTACAACTAGTAATCGACCATAGAACACAAAACTACCAGACAGAATCCAGCAGGAGAGAGGAGCTTCGCTCTACGGTATCTTCAAACGGCTGAAGTTCTCAATGTCTCCTGGCTTTAACTGCCAGGAGACATTTAATTTTATATGTCACGACTGTATTCGCATTTCACTAATTAATTATTCTAAGAAATGGGTTAAGCAATATACTTTATTCGTTATAAAAAATACAATTGGTTTTAGCATAATTAGTGACTTAAGATTGGTGCAAATTAAGATGGCTTAAGGCGGGATCAGTTAAAGTGCTGAAATTATGAACTATAACGAAAAGAATGGACATACATCAATTTTTAAATATAAACTGTAAAATAATTATAATTTAGAAAAACATTTTTATATTAAGGAATTTCCTGAATCATGCTGATTTTCTTCCAAAATTTCTATTAATACAAAAAAATGACGGAATTTTTTACGATTAGCGTGCTGAGATTTATTTAATACACGGTCCCCAATGGTTGGCTATATTTGGACGGAATTTTCAGCAAATAGAAATAATTTATATCTTACGAATTATTGTTAATTTCAAAATGAAATTTAATACAATTACATAAGAAAGACTGCTGAATCTAATTATTTTTAGATGGAAAATATTTGGAGATAGTAAATTAATTCGATTAATCCGTTTGCCAATCGAAACAAACCTGTTCTTTCGAGCCGTTTTCATTGACACCAATTTTGTGAAGATGCAGTAATAATTAAGAAAGTTACAGAAATGTTCCATTTTTTTGTTCTTGCTGATGACTGTGCATTTAAAAGGTATAAGACAAAAATAAGTCACGCGATAGTCAACGCGTTAGATGACGAATTTATAATTGGATTCTTGCCTTTCCCGTTTTCTTGAAAATAATAATAATTTATAAAATATTCTGAAATAGCTTTTTTAATTATATATACAAGAATATAGCAATCCTTTGAAAGAATTGGAGAGGCAATCAAATTTATTGAGGCATCCAATCAGAAAATGGTTGTTTCTAGATTGAAATTCAAAGTTAAATATTTCAGTGTAATTTTATTTTGATAAAGAAAGGACACTTTCTAGATTTGAATATTAAATTACCGATTATGTTTTTTTAGTAAACCGTTCTTCGTATTATTTAACCCAAATTTATTATGTTGAAGAACTCGAAAAATGCGAAACAAATTCGATATATCATTTTCTTTTTCTTATTTGTCAAGATCTAATCAACTTTTGAATGATATGACAACAAAATTTCGGTTATTTCGAATTTATAAAGAGTAAAGTCATGAAAAGAATCGAAAGGGAAAGAGGCACAACTAAAATTGTAAGAATAAAAGAAAGACTTTTTGATCCGATTTGCACGCTACGTCAGAGTGCATGGTGCAGTTCTGGCAGCGAAAAGCAAAGCAGCACAAAAATGACTATACTTTAACAACTTAAGCTTCTAATCTTAAAACATTGCAATATGGTAATAGTTTGGATTCATCTACCCTGTTTTCATCTGCTAAACTACATCAATCCTCACATTCTCTAAAAAATAATTTTTATAACCACATTTACAGAAATAAAGATTGTCTGTCTCGTTGCTCCGTATGTTGTTAGTTCCATCTACCTTCTTGTTTTACAGCTAAAACTAATCATGAAAGGATCGTTGAAACTCTAGGTACAGAGAAGCACCATTAGTGATATTTCTTATAGCAATTCATTTTAGTACAAGACCCCCTTTTTTTTATAAGTAACGATTTCGTGTCACGCAACTTACAGGAAGTATATCACATCAACTAAAAATTTATCAGTTTAAAAAAAACAGAGTATTGACTAGATGAAATCATAAAAGAAGAAGAAAATAATGTTTGTTCGCTAATGCTTGCATCTCTTTTAATAAAAAAGGAACAGAGGCAAACTCAAAAACTCAGAAATACAATATGCTTATTTTATGGTGTTATCTATATAACTTTTGTTCAAATGTGTGTGTGTGTGTGTGTGTGTGTGTGAGAGAGAGAGAGAGAGTCAGTGTGTGTAATGATATTTTAAACTCTAATTTCAATTGTAATTAATTTTCAAAGTTTTGTCTTAATTTACCTCATATTAACTTCATTCAAAAATGTTCTCTTCTTTTCTGACTCCATTCCACTTTTTCTATTTAATAAATCAAATATAGCTTTGCAAAAATACTGCGCCATCAGTCCACGCGCCGAGTGAAGGGATAGATTCTTTTAACGGATTCCTGAAATTCTCTTGTCAAGGTCAACACGAGTGAGAATTCCCGCCAAAATTCGACACGAGTCAGATTTATGAGAATCTCATGGAATATAAAACGAAGTTAAATGATTTCGTTACTTTTGCTCTCTTCAGGTCTTCATATGTTTTTGTGCCGTGAAGGTTGTACATATTGCATGCCTTTCGAGATGAAATAAAAAGAAATTAAAATTTCAACCGGTCTGCTCCACGATTTTCGTCCATGCATATATACATGAGACACGCTATCACAGCACTATTTTCTATCAATTCTTTTTCAGTCTTCAAACGTAAAAAAAAAAAAAAATTATAACAGTGAAAATATCATTTTGGTAAGATATTAGAGTAATTAAACAATTGAAATGAATTTTGCTTTAATTGTTGCGAATTTTATAGTTTGTTTTAGTATTTGATGAATGATATCCTTCGTCTAAAATGATAAACTTGCTTTATAATATTTTACAAATGTATATTTTTTCCATTTTAAAACTATAGTCTTGGTGATATTATTTTGCTGCAAAATGAAGATATGTACAGGAAAGCAACTTTTACAGCACTAATTTATTTCTCAAAAAACTCAACTTCCCTTTAATGGTGAAATCTGCACATCTACTATTTTTCTTCCTCATACAGAGAAATTATTCTTACTTCCTCTTAGTTTAAAATTATTCATAAAAATATATTCTGAGAAAAATTTATAAGTATATAAAAGTGTTGATATTTTAAAAGTCCTTATGTCTTAAAGAAATCACTTTTGAAGTAACATCTATATGTGCCTAATACAAATTCAGAAGCGAAATTAGATAAACAAAATTTGAACTGATTTATTATTTGAATAAATATTTAAACCTAGATTTCAAAACGATAATTTACCAACCCATTTTCAGTTTTCTTCTTCACTATGAAATCGCTCAAAAATTCATCTTTAATTAATGGAATTAAGAGAAAAAATATCTGTATCAAACTTTGAATCAAATCTGAGTTTGAGAAACAGTATTTTACCACCCCATGTTCGGTTTTCTTTAATATTAAATCTTGCAAAAATTCGGGACATTACAAAATATTCTTAGCATGTCGTTATTTTACAGTTTTAACTGTTCAATTCCTTTGTTTACGTTTCGCCAATCAAGTTTCAGGGAAAGAAATTTAACGTTTTTAACTGCTGTTTTTTTTTTCATAGATGCTAATTGTGCCTTTAATTTAGAGAAAATTTTAAAACATATTTATTTATTTGTAATTAATGGTGGTTTAAAATAAGAGCAGTTTTCTTAACACGCAATTAATATTAAAATAAAAATCATTTTAATTGTTGCAGTTGCTGAATTTATATTCACGAACGGTGGGATTAACGATATAAAATACTTTTTTCTTATGCACGTTATCGCAGCTGTGTATTTAAGAACAGAAGTTTTAAAATAAAAAAAATGATAAAAGAATGACGTCTATAAGATATTATTATGCTGGTTTTTTAAAACTAGTGGTTAGAATCTCATTTACTTTTTTATTTTATTTAATTATGAGGAGATACAATGAAAATCATCTTGTATCTCCTTATAATTAAACATGGAAAATATTAAGGAGGGAAAAAATTCAGCATTGTATAAACCATAAAAGTTTAAATAAGAGTACTAATTAGTTTTTGTTTTTTTCTATATTACACAATACATTAACAAAGGTTAAAAGCGTTTAGAACTATTTAAAAAAGAATTTTCAAAAACTTGGCATACTAGCGTGATAACCGCTACCGGGATACTGCCAATTTTGTTAGGAGATGGCATGATGCCATTTCCTAACAAACTATAAATAATGAATTTCATTTAAAGTTGAAATAATAAATATGTTAAATTACAATATTCCATTGTGTAATTGTTTTTATAAATATAATAAAAAACTAAACGTTTTTCAGATTCCTTATACATGACAAATTTATTTCAGGAATCGATAATATTTTTATAGCCATCCTTAAAACTGCCATCTGACAAATTTTTTTAGTTATCTGTAGTCAAGCATAAGGCAGTCTGAATTGGCCCATTTACAATAAAAATTGCGCCGGTACCACTTTTCGTTTGTGCCATATTCTTCGCGAATTATTCAAATCTCAACTACTTTTGAAAAGAAAAATCAAAAGCATATTTAACTATTACCAAAATATTCCTATTCAAATAAATAGCCATTAACAATAGATGATATATAAAGTGTTATTTGACGTTTATACGGTTGCATATCTTTTTTCTTAAAATCATCTTTCGGAGTAGTTCTAGTAATATTAAACCCGTCGTATTTTCCATTGACTTTTCATCCAACATTTTCTTTATAACTGTTTATAGTTCGTCATTTGCCCATTTTACCTTGTCAGTTCTTCTTTTTCTGAGAAGTGTCCTATAAAAGAGTGATTAAAAGATATTTGAAGCAAACAGATTTATTGGCTTGTTTCTTTACTATAGCTGTATAACTCGAATTTTGATAGTAAAACAAAGTGGTAAATGGTCTTGATTTATGAAAACAAGATTAGAAAATTTTAATATATATAAATGTGTGTGCACTTATATCTCTCAATATGATTAAGTCTTAATTAATACCAAATAACTCATTCCAAATTCATTTTAATTATTCCTGACTCTTATTTCCTTATGCATTTCCCTTTTTTCTAATTAATTAATTCAACGCAGGTTCTGTAAAAATGCTGAATTCAGCAGGCTCTCACGCTCCGAGTGGAGGGATAAAATTCCTTAATGTTTACAACATTCCTTTAAATATACCTAAATTTCCCTTTCTTAAATCTAAACGACTAAAAAAATCCCTGTCAGAGTCTCATTGTAAAACAATAAATGGCAAAAATTTTGGTGTCTTAAGCTCTTGTGTCACGATGTAGACTGACACATATTTTATGATCGTGTCTTGTACAAATTAGCTTCCCGGGAGGGAATAAATCCAATAAAATTTCAAAAATCTCTTCTATTCAGCCATGCAACTGATTTAACATATTTACACACTCATACATATACACATACGCATATTGTATATACATATATTCATTTGTTGTTGTATCAAAAAAGAAATATATTTCTGTTTCCAATTACATCTTTAATTTTCCTCTGTGTCATTTAGAAGCTAAATTATAACACGCTATTGACCTGTAAGTTTAGCTTATTTATAATCATTCAAAAACTTTACATGCATTTTCTGAAGAACGAGATTTTTCATAATTTTATCGTACGAGTAGTGTCATATCACAAAAAATAATGAAGGTATCTGAATAAAATTTATAATTAATTTCATATAGTACTCGCTTATTATGCAAAATGTAAAGAATTATTAATCTGATGTTGAATGCGCTAGAAATGGTAATATGACTATTTCAAATAAAGATGTTTGAAAAAATTCTAAAGTTACACAGATAATTTCATATATTATACACAAAAATTTTTTTGAATGCAATTCTTAAATAATAGTTACATTCTAATATATGTTATACATATAATATTATGAGGACAAAAATGTAACAATTTTTTTCTTTGGAACAATTACAGTCTTTGTAAAAAATGACAAAATTTACATCAAAATATGCTTTTATTCAAACGCTACATATTTATTTCAATAATTTCACTTTTATTCATTATTCTATCATTATATTGAAAAACGCATAGATATATATTTGAAAATTCCCTTCCGCATCTTGTCTGACGCCTTAAATATTTTAAGCTATTTTCATATATTCAGTAACGAAGTATTGGTTCAAATAATTCGAGTTAAATAAATTCCTAAATTCTAATCATAATCAAGAATATTTTCATGCATATGTTTAGAATTTTTTTGCATGTATTATTAGAAAGAAATATTAAATAAAAGAATATGCCTTTTAAAGTAAAATTGATTTAAAAATAATATATATATGTAAGCATATTCGGTCCTACCTGTCAAAGACACCAATTGAAAGAAAAATAGAATTCCACATTTTCTTCAAAAGAATTATCATGCACAGGTACAAAAATGATTTCAGCATTTCTCACCCGAATTACATACTTGAAACAATGCCCGCAATCACAGATAAAAAATATGACGGGAAAACAAAGAAAATTACAGATATTTACAAAGTCAAGAATGCTTTCCCCTTCATTGTCTTTTTCTCAAAGCTTTTAATTTCAAACTTTTTTATTCATTTTTACAAAATCTTTTTTGTGCATATAAAATTTTTATTTAAAGAATTAAAGCAAAATAATAACGGTCAACCATTTCTAAAACATTATTCTTAATTAATTTTTCACAAATAGTTAGTTTGTTATTTTTTTTATTGTCTGAGAAATTCGCCAGACTTCCTTATCCTAATAATTTGTTTGGTCGAAAAATCATTTAGACGAAGAATTATCGTGCAAACGATTTATTCTTCTAGAGATTGCTTTTTTTAAAAATATTCTTTCACTTAAATAGCAAAATATGAAATATAAAACCCAGCTGGATAAATAAAAATATTTAGAAGAGATTTCTTATGCATGATTGTATTTTGTTGAAATAAAAAATCATTCATAATACTTATCGGAAAAATAATAACAGTTAAGGCAATTTATTTTTATAATAATCGTCTGATAATATTTTTAAATTTTTTGATATCTGCGTTCTAAAAATTAAAAAATAATCTTCTGTAATTTGAATGGCAACAGTATAAAAATCGAATAATATAATTTTATCAAAATATCAATTACCTTGATGAAATAAGTCAGTATAAACTAACAGCTTATTTTGAAGAATAAAAATAGTTTTGTTTGTTATTGTCTGGTAACATATTAAATTACCTTTTTGCCTTGTTCTATGCTGATGAATTGAAATTACTTGAAACAAGTAATATAGTTATTCATTGTTCTTTAATCCAACAACCATTTTTCTGACAACTTGATATGTTTGAAATTATTATTTTTCGCAAAGTTGTAAGTATAGAATTTTTCGATCTATTTTAATATGATGAGAATATTGTTATTCGAAGTTTTTTTAATTGTTCGAATGATACCATTTTTTTATTTTGCAGTTTTGTAAGATTATAAATATATAATAATTAATTATAAATCTTTTGTGACAAATTTATGGAAAAGTAACTTCATTACAGGTAGGTTTATTTCTTCATATGTTAATATTTTCTTAAACAATGTCTCTCTAAATTTAATCTCGAGCAAGAATTAGTTAAATCATCTATGAATTAACCTTGGTTAGCAAAATATAGATTAATACCTGTTATAGTTCTGAAGTTCTTTAGTTTATGCCGTCTCGATTTGTAATAAAAACTTCAAAGTGACAGCTTTATTTTGATAAATATAACATTTCAACTGTAATAAGCAACACTAAAGGGAAAGATAACCTAAATTTACTAAAACAAATTATTTATTTAATTAAAAATGCTTATCTATTTTTATAACATTGTTTTTAACTCGAATTGTTTCGTGGTTATCAAGTTGGAATTTTACAACCTTATTTTAACATTATTTTTCTTCCTCCTGGGCTGGAGTTTTAAAATTTTATGTTCTTAACGATTCTTGATTTAAAAATTTGAATAAAACATTCTAAAAACTTTGGGTTGAATCAGTCCTCTTAAGCAACCTAATATAGAAAGATTTTTTTTCTAACTCTTATAAAACTTGTTATGTAAATTTAATGTATGGAAGAGATTTTTTTTTAAAAAAATGATGTTTATATGATGTTTTTTGTTGATATAAGGATAAAATGATGAATAAAATTAGCATTTTTTTAAATATATACGTAGTTTTTGAAAAAAAAAGTATCTTTTGTTACAAATTTTAACATTTATTTACAGACTGTTCGAGACAAAAAAAATTCTACATTTTTTTGAAGCATTACGTTTATAGTATATCTTAGAGTGTAACTAACTATTATCTAAGAATTATGTTCAAAAATAAAAATTTTCAGTGTAATATAGGAAAATTGTCTATGAAATTTTGGAATAATTACTTTAAACAATCATAAACCCACTTCGAAAGCATTCAACACCAAGTACATAATTCATTTGCATTTTACATAACATAACGAATACTTAAGATAAATTCATTAATATATCTTAATTAATTTTTTTGAGATATGACGATAATCGTACGGCAGAATTATGAAAAAACTCGTTCTTAAGAAAATGCATTTTAATTTTTTAAATGCTTAAAAATAAGCATGTTTTACATGTCAACAGAAAGCTATAACTTAACTTCTAGTTGACTTAGAGACAAAATAAAGATATATTTAGAAACAGAAGCGTACTTACTTTTTAAAACTCTAATAATAATAATAATAATAATAATCCGAATTTTCTTCCAAATTAATGTTTTCAACATAATCATGTACCTCAAATATTGTGAATTAGGAAAAACAGGATAAAGGAGCTCTAAGAAAAATAAATTAATGAGATCTGAGCTTTTAATCTCAAACTAGAATTAATGACTTAAATTTGGTCCGACTTTTTTTATTTTATTTTTTAAGTTATTTCTTATATATAGCAGCAGCATGTGCAAAAAAATGCACTTAATGCTATCATGTTGAACTTGAATTTAAGTTCAATAACTAAAACAAAGACTCAATATAAAATATACTATTAAAAGTTTATAAAAATTAGGGAAAAAATTGTACGAAAATAAAATTATTATCAGATTTTTTACTATATATTAATTATCACTATAGCGTGTTTTTGAAAAAAATATTAATGTAGTGTAAAATATTTTTAAAAAATGAGCATTGAAGTGGCTAAATCACTTTCAAGTTTCAACAAAATTTCAATTTAAAATTTAACTAAAATTTAAAAAATATCTGCCGTAGTAAACACTTATGACCGGTGGAAAATCTATTTTGTAAATTTAAAACTCAAGATCAAAAAGTTTTCCCTGTGGATTTTTAATTATTTTTTCTTTGTCCATGCCACATTAATTTACAGATAATATAAACTATAAAAGAAGTATTATGCTTATAAAAACTTTTACTTTTAGCACACTAATGAAGACATTGTTTTTTTAAAGTTGTCATTGAACAAATTTTTTATCATAATAAATTTAGTACAAAAATATCTCGTACTAAATTTATTATGACATATTATTTATGACATTTTTCCAATTAAATTAGATCTTTTATTTTTTGTATGTAATAATTTTTGAAAATATACATATATTTTTTATATTTTTCCAATTAAATTAAAGAGTTTGCCATTTTTGTATGTCACAGTTTTTGAAAAAAAATATATACTTATGACATTTTTCCAATTAAATTAAAGAGCTTACTACTTTTTGTAGGTCACAATTTTTGTAAATACGTAAATATATGTATATATATTTACATATAAATACTTATTTAAAATTTCTTAAAAATATTTTTAAATTAATTAATATAAGAACTTTAAAAATTAGAATATTCTATTTAATCAATAGGATTCTTAAGCCATTTCCAAGTAACAGACTTTTTTAAGAATATTTTTTAATAATTAAAAAAATAGTTTAATAATTTAAATATTCTTTTATATTCAGAAATTTTAATTTCAAACTAATGTCTTAGATGATGAAGACAAATTTAATTTCACCAAGAAGGAATTTTCGTACTTTTTTTGTATTAAAATGTTTAAAACAATTATTATTAGTTTAATATTCATGACAAAAAAAGCAAATTAAGAATTAAAAAGTACATCTCCAGATATAAACTATCTTCTTTTTTAGTTTAAAGAATGGGTAAATATTAAATATTATCCATTATCTTTTAATCGATTATTGATTTCATTAAAAAATGTTGCTAAGATTTAATTAATAGACCGAACTTTTTTAGTTATCAAGTAATATTTTGAAATTAATAACGTAAAAAATAAAATATACTTATAATTTAGCTATCAGTAAGTAAAAGCTTTCGATTGTTTATAAAACAAATGATTATTTTGGAAGGAGTAAAAAAAATTATACGCATCCATTCATAAAGTCCATTATAGGTTTCGTATAGGTCTAAGTCAAAACTTCCGGACTATTTTTTATATTGATAATACTCAATTTGAATTCAGTAAATGATATTTCCTGTATCGATATTTTCAAGAACCAGTTTTCAGTGAAAATAACTGTGTTACAATGCTTTGAATAGATCTCGAAAATGGCCGCTGAAATACTGATAATGACGGTTCGATATTTTAAAAAAATGGAAGTAGAACGTATTAGAATTTTTTTTTAGTTTGAAAAAAAGTGGAAGCTGGTGTTATCTTTTAAAGTGTTACTAATGTGGATATAAAAATGATTAGCACCGCATTATCAATTGATGAAACTGGAAAGGACCTAGCAAATATGAAAAAAGCTGTCAGCTTTAAAAGGCACGTGCTGAAATGATAAGATAGGCACTATTGCTTCCACTTAAATGTTTTTACGAAGCAAGCAAAAAGTTTAAAAAAATAAACAGAGGTGAGGGGATTTATGTTATTGCTTATCTGTTTAACCATGATTGGAAATTAAACGAAAACGTTTACATATTTTTATGAATTTAACTGGCAAACAAATAAGATTACTGTCTTGCATTATTCCAATCTAACAATATACGATTGTGCCGTCATACATTTCTTTTATAATAAGAGCAATCATTTACATAATATGCTTCACAAAAATATCTGTAATATAAGTATTTTATTTATTTTAACGATACAATATTTGTTAATTTTGAATTTAATTATATTGCAATTATAACTATTAACAAAAATTTCATAATTATGAGCTGTCATTTTTTTATCCTTTTGATAGTTATCATAAAAAATATATCAGACCAGTCGGTGCACCTCCCCCCCTCCACATAGACATTGTATATTTACACTAAATTGCACGTTTTTGTGCTTCGTAGTGCAGAGCTGAGTCCAGATTTTTGGTGTTTTAATTCCCTCAATTGCGTTTAAAATTTGATTCAGATCTACATGCTTGATGACAAGAAGACCTATCAAATTTCAATTATCAAAATCTTTACTTTTAGAATTATCGCATTTACGTACACGCAAATATAAACCCTACAGATGGTAAAGTGTTTGAAAAATTCAACCCAAATTGTGATAAATATTTACAAATTTTGAGATAATTCGATATATTTAATTTAATCCAACTGTGTTTTGGGGTTACCTAGTTCAGATGAACACAAATGGATGAAGATGTAAAATGTATACTAATGGATTTCATTTAAAATTTTATAGAAATCTGTAAACAAAAATGAAAAGACCAGATAATATATTTCACAATTGTAATTTATTGTATTTTTGAGTAGTTTTAACATATGGAAGCTGGTAATCTTTAAAAAAATAGTGTTATTTTCTTTATCAAAAATAATCTAAAATTTGGAAACAGATAAAAAATTTTGATTTCAAATATTTTGATAGTTATAATACTTTCTATTTTCATATAGCATTTTGGGAGCCTTATATAGACTACATAGGTCTATGAGAAAAGTATAACAGCACAAATTATATAACGTTTAATTGCACATTGACTTGTGCTATGTCGTGATATGTATAACACGAAACAAATAAGAAATGAAAAATGGATATCAGAAATTGATTAGGTTGCTACATTTGATGTGTATTATTTAGCATGAATATTTTGCAATGCTATTATTTTTTATAAATATACAAGAAATATAATAAATATATTGAAATATTATACATGAAAACATAGAATTATTTTCAAATTTTTTAAATGTTAATTTGTATATGATAATCACTTTTTCGCCTGCCTGACATCACTAAAATGGAAGTTTCTAGCTTCAAACACAGAATTATTTGAATTTTATCTTCAAGAAGTTTTTTTCCCATGTCATTTCAGTAAAAATACAGGTCCTGCAATGAGATCCTTCATATAAAAAATAACTATTTATAAATACAAAATTGTACCAATATAAGCATTTGAGATGCATAATAATGCTCCGTTTTGCTTAGACCCAATGATTCTGGAACATTTGCTTCGTTCAGAGAGCAGCTGTCAAATTGTAATTATGTCAGGTTGGGTTGTTGTTTTTTATTTAGCAGCTTCAACAAATTCTTACTTTGTGCTATAAGAAAATATAAATAAAACAATAAAATTTTGTTACATATCAAACGCGTGCAAAATTACTTCCCCTTTATTATGCTTGATAATAAGCTTAAATAATTGCTAAGATAATTAGATTAAAATGAATTAAATCGCCATTTTAACATCACAGGCACGTAACAAACATAATTATTACTTTTTAATGTATATTAACGTCTTTTCTTTCAAGATGCCGCTAAAATTCCAGAATTAAATTGGTGTAGTATATTTCATTTATGCCGTACGATTATAAATTGACTTCTTTTTTTAAAAAAAATCTAAAATAATATTCGATTATTTTTTTAATTAACGAGTCCTGACTTAGATGCTATTCTCAACTGAAAATATATTACACTTATAGATCTGAAATCTGATATTTTTTATGCTTCATGCATCTTTATGTTTTATCTTACGCGTATGTAGGACAATAGGCTTCTACCTCAGAAGAAGTTTCTCTTAATTGGCCTCAGAAGTTGCCACCTTAAGCTCCAAAAACTAAATTTACTTAACAAATCAAAGAATCAAGAAAGAAAAATTTACACAACAAATCTAAAAATCAAGAAAGAAAAAATCGAATCAAAAAGTTTTGTAATAAAAAAAAAAGATAATTCAAAATTTGATTTTATAATTAAATAAATAGTAAAAAAAATTAAGAGTGGAAGCAAAAAGCACTATAAATATGTATATTATTATTAATTAAATACAAAATTTGTAAAAGCTTATGGATTTTTTAAGTACGTACTGTGATACCACTTTTAAGATTGTCTCCACCTTAACAGAATAAAGTCTACTTTATTGTGAATGCTCTTTATTTCTAGAGCAAACAATTAATATTATAATTACAATACCAGTGAATTTTAAATAATCTGACAAGGGCAATATTTAAAATTTAGTGTTTATTTACTTTTTAAATGATAGTACAGAATTGTAGAGGAAAAGGCGGAAATACGGAATACTATTTACTTTTAAAAAGGATTACTACTAGAAATCTTGGTATTCAATGCTGAATTCTTAGTTGATTTGTTTGCTATAAGTGCACAAAATATTTTCTTTGCAGTTTCTGAAAAATTTACAATAAAATTACATTTTTAGCATTAAATTCTTATATAAATGGGGAATAAATAAAGAATATTTTTAAAAAAATTTAAAAACGGAGAAAATTTACCACATGTTTTATTAATAGAAATATAATGCATTGTAATATTAAACAAGAAAAATTTATAATGAAAAATATTAAACTTATATGGTAATTTACAAAATATAGATAAATATTATAGAATAATGTCTAATTTTCAAGAAAAACCTGAGCTCCCTATTTCCACTAAAGTAAAAAGTGCATTCCGTTTTTGTCTATTCTTCACATAAGAAATACTGGCCTTGCTTTTCGACTCTAGCATCTCCCGTTGCATAATGTTTTAATCGGAATCTGAAATTTTTGAGCGACTGCTTAGTTTTTCAAATTGGTCAGAAATCTCGCACGGACTATGAGAATTCTCATCTGATTATTTTTGAAATCATTTTTTGTAATTTTTTTATATATTTATTTCAGGGTTAAGCAGATTGTATATATAAGATTAATATGAAATTACTGAGTATTTATCATTTTGTTATTGTTTCGTATTTATCGTTTATTGGACATTTATTTTGCAATATTATTTTAAATGCCTAAGGTGCCTTTACATGCCTAAAGTGGTGGATGTTTTGCCTCCACGTGATACGAATTTTAAACCATATGACTTTTTCTTATAGGATAATTTAAAATCATTCGTTTATGAGACACTTATGGAAACAATAAAGGTGCTTATGTTTTATGTAAAGGTGTAACTTAAAGGCGACAACAAGTATGCTTTTTGTCATCGCTGTTGTGATATTAAAAGCATAGTTGGGATCTTCGAACGAATTCAGAAATCGTTTTTACATTCCCGTAGACAACATAATCACTTTCAACTATGGTTGCAATAATTTATCAAATAAAACGTTTTTTGTAGTTATTATTGTATTTTCTGCATCTCCAGTGTCACTTTGAAACCCGTGTGTGTTTTACGTGACTTTTTATACTCTCACCGTGATTTCCGATACCATGCTGCGTTGAAGTTTGTGTTGCTTTGGATGTTTACTAACAATCCTTTAAGTTTGTCGGTGCAGTATTGGAACACCCTGTATAAATGATTCGAATCGTGATTATTTCAATCGTACAAGTCTAGAATTTGAAAAAATGAATTTCATAACTGTTATTACACTGGTGAAAAAATAAATACGGCGAGATAGTAAAAAAGAAATTGAAATTACCAATGCTCTAGATAAAAATATTTTCCTGTTTAACATTAATGCTTGTTTTAATCAACATAACATTGTTTTTTTAATAAATTGGATAAAAAAATTTGTATAAACTATTAAGTAAATATACCTCAGTCCCTTTTCTGGAGAAACACTGTTTTTTATAAACTAAAGATAAGCTACAAAAATAATTATTTCGAAAATGCCCTTAATTGCTTTCTCTGAATTATTCTCTGAACGTAACATTTGAGGGGCTTATAACAAATTTAATAGCTGTAAAATAAATTTGCAATTATCAGTAATGATTATACAGCACAAAAATCATTTGCTTAAAAGCAAATATATATATATAACATGACCATATAATGAGAATGCTCTTATATATATATATATATATATATATATATAAGAGCATT
>JAOUZG010038069.1:159138-231922 GCA_026289955.1 Argiope argentata | reverse complement strand
ATTGCATTATAATTACATATAATATTTCAATTAAATTGTATAATTATTTTTTTCGGATCACTTGAACTCGGATTTCACCTCAACTTCTGAGTTGAGTGCTTTTATTTTCCATTGACGATATCCACTCTGAAATTTAAATATGTTTTTTCTGCAAAATTTTATTCTAAAAATTTAAAACCATATTATAGTTTCTCACATTCCTTTTTCCTGGCTTTCTACCTATTCGAATTGCATCTCGCAAATAATGATTCTTACAAAAAAACTTTATAAAGGATAATTTTTTTTCTATTATTTATATATTTAAAAAGTATCGTTAAAATTTTGCACGTGTCTTCTCTTTAAATCAAATAATATGTTACACACAGACATCTCTGCTTATAATATGGATGAATGAGTGTTTGCGTGTGTGAATGCTGGCACTCTTCAAGCCAGACTGTTTGACCTTTCACTTGGCACACATATACTATGGAGAGTGGAAACGTTTACTTACGAATGTTTTTTCGAAATTTAATTAGAAATTTTTAAAAAGTAAAATTTAATAAAATTTTGCGTCTTTAAGCAGTATTTTCTGAAAATATTACTGTACGAAAATTATTTTTACATTCTCTAAAAGATTTTTAAAAATTATTATAAATTTTAATGATATCCTTTAGCAATTATTCGAGTGATATTTTTAAAAAATTATTTGAATGATATCTTTTAAGTAATTTTAATGATACTAACTTTTAACATATAATTTAAATTTCTCTTTTTGATTTTTTTTAAAAGAATATTTTCTGACAATTTATTTTGCACAATATAAAAATGGAATTTAATATGTACATGCACGAAATGATATAAATATGAAACGTGATATTTCCTAAAAAAATAAAAGCAAAAAAGTTTTTCTGTAACCTTTTACAATATCTATATCATTAATTTAATAATTCAGTTTTATTTATGGTGAACATAGTTTAATATTCAGGATATCCAGTCTGATTAAAACAATACAGCTTCTTTCTAAAGCTTTAGAAATAAGAATACGCATCTAATTAAAAATGGTACAAATGAAATAAATAATTATAACTTATATAATTTGAATCAATAAATGTTCTAAGGAATTATGAATTCCGAATATTTATACCTTTCAGATACTTACCTGATCTTCTGTCTTGAGAGTCATAAATGTTAAAATATTTTTGAAACATTATTATTTAGGATAAAAAATGCACCACTCTTTTGTGACTGATTAAATTATAAAAATATAAATAGTATTATTCTATAAAAATACTCGATTTTAGATCTCTCCATCGACAATCTCGAAGAAAATACGCCAATTAGTGCCTGGTCTTTCCTGATCGGTCTAAAGTATTTTAGTTGATTATTATTTCAAAATAATCATATCCAAAACTATAATTTCATTAAATTTGATTGCAGAAAATTTTGATTGTTGGATTGTCAAGACCTTTTTTAATAGGATTCATAGATTCATTCCAGAGCATTTATCCACTGAAAAAAATACTGCTTATTATTAACTTTATTTAAATTCTTTGGGGAGTAAAACTGAATTTACGATGAATCCCAAAATATTTGTATTGAATAATTATTTGAGCTTAATGCTTAAATTTAAAAAAAATTATAATTCAATGATTCACAAATGATTACAATGCTAAAGGATTCTATTTTTTGTGCTCATATTTTTTTAAAAACATGCTTGATTTCAGCAAAAATTTAAAAAAGGTTTTTACATTCATAATTTATTGAAATTTTATCACTTTTGCTTCGATTCCAAGTATTCTATCATAGCATAAATTATATAATTATTAACACTTGAAATTTGAAATTATTTTGTTGAAAAAGCTATGAAAAGACTAACGAATCCGAAATATTCAAATGCAAATTTAACTAGCGTTAATACAGGCGAACCAGGTGGCCACCAAAGCTAGCTACTACAAATGATTAAAATTGAAATAAATAAATCAGTATGGATTATTAAAACTGAAATATTAGCTCATCAGAAGTTTTATGTCCTACAAATTGTGCCAGACAATTTTTAAACATCTTCTGGCAGAAACTAAATTTTTCTCATAATTTCATATCTATTAATAAAAGATACAAAATTTCTTTATATACTAGCCGCCTTTGATTACTAGCTAATTAGTCGAAAATATTGAAGGTATTTCATTTTAGGCAAATCTTTCATGCATAATTTATTGTTCATGATTCTCTTAATGTCTTATTTTTAAACATCATATTTTGTTAAGACTTAAAAACCATGTTATTTTAATAACCTTACAAATATTCTGTTGATCGTAAAGATGAATCTTCCTAATAGAATCATTGTTTGTAAAGTCTAATCGTAACAATCCATATAATCTCACCGTTGGTGTGGACAGAAAGTTTGAAGAAGGATTTCCAACTTAGGCTTCAAATCTCAGCCTTGTCAGCTGGTCAGACTCCAAACTTGCTAATCTCGTCCAAAAGGACTCTAGTATCGTTTTCATTTAATGAGAATCGTTTGTTATATAAGATATATTTCATGATTTACTTAATATGTCAAACATTTTTTTAAAAAATCTCTGATTAAATTTTTAAAAATCAGCGTGTTTTCGATAAGAAAACAAAACATTTTTCGAATGAGATATATTAATCTGGCCAATTTTAGTAGACAAAAGTGTTAATACTATTTTATATTTTATCGTTCAAAGAATTTGTTATTTTTAAGAATTTGATTGTCAACATACTTATTTGGCAACTAAGAAAATATTCTTTTAATAGACCAACTTACGCCCCCCCTAAATCATTACTTAGCACTTTATTCTTATTTCATTTTGGAAATATATATGAAATGATATATGTATTTGATAGATCCACCTTTAAAACAACTGAGGCTTTCTATCAAAAGTATCATTAGATTTCATTATATTCTTTAAAAATGGCCATTTCTTGAAACAAATAGGCATTCATATGCATTTAAACTGTTTCCTTACGAGATGGTGATTTGTATCCAAGAAGTATTCATAAAATACTATAATACTGTCATGATTGTGTTTAAAAGTGCATATTTTTCATAATTTTGAAATTCTGGGAGATAACCGTTGATTTATGGCCAATTATAATGAATTTCCTTTAACATTACAGTTGTTTATAAGAATAAAATATAGTCTCTTTTTTTATTGATAATTATTGATATTTAATGCGTTCACTACTGATAAGCACTTTTTTCTTCCACTTATAAGACTGGGATCGAATATTAGAATAAATGGGGAAATATGTTTCCCCATGAAACAAATAGATTGTTATTTTTTTGTCATTTGTAGTTGAAATATTCACTACCTCACTATGTCAAATTTGAAAAAAAAATTTTATTCTTGGTTATTTCTTTTAAAAAAACTATTTTATTTTTATTTCTAAAAAAATATCTATAAATTTTTAAAAATGCATGAAACAATTCGATGAAATTAACGTCTAAAGTTATTGTAATTTTGTTGGTATGTAAAATTCTATTTGTTACTTTTTTTTATCATAGTTATTTCTTGAATTGCAGCAGATTTTTTTAATGATATTTATTACAGAGTTTCATATTTAATGAGAGTCTTATATTTTTGGATAAAGCTGCTCTTTTCTGTCACTTTAATTGTAATAATAAATTCCATGATTTTTTCTCTATATATTTAAAAACAATTGCAGCTGTAAGTGTCTTTAAAAATATTTAATGTAATGTTAATCTTAGGTATAAAATACAGTGATAATCAAAGATATTTATTATATTAATTACAGATATTTAATATTCCTAGACGAAACCCTTTTCTAAGAATATGAGGAATATTTTCCCACTTTCACATTAAGGGGTAAGGTGGTCTAAAGATACAGAGCTAAGGTTATTCTTTTTTCCAGGTACTACTTTCTGGATCTGCATGGAGGTGTTGAAAAAAAATCCTGTTAACTAACCCCATTAAGACAGCGCCCTCTCCGTTAGAATGCAACCACGTTCTCCAGTCGCGTGATGTTATGTGTACGGGAAGCTCGATCTGACGTCACTGTCGGGCACGTGAGCCAATGGAAGAGCAACAAACTATGCAGTCCAGAACAACTCCAAAGGCACAGTGAAAGAACACGCGTACGCGATGTGCTGTCTCCCAGAAGAACAGTAGACCTCGAATTGCGAGTGCATTCGGTGTAAGCAGTGTCAAATGAGAGCGAGTGAATACTTTGTACAGTATAATTCTACGATCTATCGTGCTTATTAAAAAAGAATCTTATGTTCTAAATGGATATCCTGACGTGGGAGGAACCATTGACGCAAAGAATGAAAGTTGAAAGGTAAGGAGTAAATTAAAATTCTGATCATCGTTTTTGACACGAAAAAGGGGTCAAATATTACATAAACACGACCAATATTCGAAACGAAACACATTTTATAATATGTTTAAAACATTCGATTTTTTATATATATAATTTTAATGACACATCATAGATACATCTCACAAAATTAATCAAAATAATAATTAATGCTGGTGTGTAATTTGAATTATTAATTAAACTAAGTTTACTCTGCTTCGCTTTAATGCCATATATTTTTAATCATATATATTTACTGACATGTAATTTATAGAAATTAATTTTTTTTTTTAATTGAAGATAAACTACTTTTCACTGTAATGCAGTATTTTTATATTCATTATTAATTTTGTTTTGATACATCAAAAAGGCTGCTATGAAAATAAATGATTAAAGCTGCGTGAATTAATTAAGCACGTGAACTCTTAGTATTTAATTATAGTGGACTGTAATGTAATTTAGCTCTTATTTACTTCTTATTTTATTTGAAAATTAGTAGTTCATTTTATATCTCATTATAATGGCTCATTTATTTGTCTCTATATATAAATGCTATTTAATTTGCATTCATTATGTATTACTCTTAATTTAAGATGAATGATTATGGTACCAGATGTGAATTTGAAATATGTTACAGCTTCGTATGTTTATATCTATGCTTTATCTTATCAGTGCTTTATATTCACAAAATGTAAATTTTAATCATGAATGTGTAGAAAAATTATGTTCACCATTCATTTCTTTTATTCTGTTCTTTAATGTTTAACTTCTTTCTCATTTTTAAGAATTGAGAAAACGGTCAGATTAAAAAATGATGGCCAACTCTCTCTTAAATATGCTATAATTGCTTTAACTTCAGAAAACAGCAATAGTAATAATCGTAAATGAAAGTCACCTTAACTGTAACGGGCTTATGTGTAAAAGATTCAAAATTTATTGCATTTCAGTCATCTTAAATATCATTTTATTTAAACTATATGCATTTACTTTTTAGAGTTTATCTATCTATAAGACAAATTGTAGTAGTTTGGTAGTAAAAGCTTTTACAGATACTCCACTGTCCATTTTTCACAGCCTGTTGATAAACACTTAGCCTAGTACTCTAGAACTCTTATCTAAAAGCTTTTATTGAAAATAAAAAATTTTAAATTGAGCCATTAACAGAAACGGTTTCATAATTCTAAGATCTGTCGAATGTTATCTTTTAATTGAGATATTTGCATGTGTTTCTTCCTCTTTAAACGTTTTAACACCATTGATATTATATATTCTTTTTTTTAAACAGATATTTCCTGAAATTATTTAAAATTCCCCTAGCATAAATGTCTCAAAAGATTTTTAGTATCATCCTTCGATGATAGAAATAAATTAATGTTCTTTTTGTTGACCCACACAATGCTTTATACCACCTTATGTTTTTCAAGAGCACAACTGCGCGTGGCTGTACACGTGATTTGCGCAACCGATTGACAACAGTTGGCTTCCTACCAAAAAATTTCCTCATTGGCTTTGAAAAGTGTCTTAAGCCAAGTAAAAAAAGAAGAAAAACTTAATGATTGACTATATTGAGGAAATATAAATAGTTTTTATTGAAAATTGCTTTTGATATTAAGAACATAGAATAAATTTATATGCATTTTGACTGCCCATATATCGATTATAATTTTTATTTGTCTATGTTATATTTTTGAGTGCCCGTTTACTAACATAGTAATATTGCAGTTGATAATGAGTGCAAAATAGAATATGCCTTCCGAAATTGAGCTAAAGCCAATCTGACGCATTTTTTTATATAGAAAAATCAATGTATGCGTTTAATATTTGCTACTTATAGCTATTATAATTTAGTCTCACTTTAATTTTAAAATATAAAATAAAATAATGAGTTTAGAATTCACTATAAATAAAATTTCTTCTTATTTTACATTCACCTAAAAATAATTATATCAGTCTCTCTAATATTTTACTCATCATTGAAAATAATAATAATTTTATATTAAAGGGAATTCTCTAATTCTTAAAGAAATCAGTCTGGTAATAACAAATGTGATAAGAAAGTAACTTTTCACCCATGACTTGCAGTTTAATCTGTTGAATTCACCCCCTCCTCAACTCTTTCATGCTTCTTTTTTCGTAATTATTTACGTCATATAAGTGTGCCTTTTTATCACTCTTATTTTTCTTTTTAAAAAAATAAAAGGAGCCTTGAAAGGTTTATCAAAAAGCTTGTTTGCCATCGTTCTTTCAAAACTTGTTTACCATTTCGTGTTCGTAAGTACAAACATGGAATACGATAAATACAATGTACCAAAAGGGTAATAAAAAGGAGCACTTGAACATTTTAGAGAAAAAAATTTCTGATAGAGTGTCTCCAGTTATGTTATGAAATGGGTAAAGATAATAATAAATTTAAGAAACTGGAATCAAAATAATTTTTTTAATATATCTACCATTTAATTTTTTTTATTTACTTTTTTTCAATTTTTTAAAATCTCTTTTTTAAAAAAAAAACTAAATGCATATAAATATAATTTTTAAATAGTTTATGGTGTATTTAATTTTCATATCTGTACAATATATAAAGAAATTTAAATATTGAGCTTGATAAAAAAATGAAAATATATACTATAATATATAGCGTATAAATTTATAAAATTAGTGTTCTAATTTTGAACCTTATTTATGAAATACCGCTGCAAATGTGTTCTTTTTTCTTAAACTATTATGTTTATTTTTAAGAAATTATTTAGCTGATTGGTTGATCGTTGATAAAATATCGAGGAAAACAATATATTTTTTTCCTAAACCATATGAATAATGATGAATAACGAACTTCTCTGTTCGCTCGTATTAGAATTAAAAAATGAATAACAGGGAATGCAATAACAAATTACATAATCAACTTTCATAGATTCAAAATTGTGAATAATTTTTTAAAAATTTCTCCGTAAAATAAGAATTTTAAGAGTTCTTATTATCGATGCTGTTTGAACATTTCTTTCCCCCCCCAACATTATTTTTGTTTGGTTTTTGTCGTTGTTGTTGAAACATACTTGGAAATAAATAGTTGTCAAATTTCTTACACACCAGGAAAGAATAAATGGTTATATTACTTAAAAATACAGTCGAAAATTACAATTTCCAAGTCGGTTACTTCATTACGGTATCATATAATTAACGGAACACAATTATATAAATAAGTAATAAAAAGAGGTATATTTATATTATTCGTGGAATATTAAAAGCTATATTTCATAAAATAGTAAATTTTCACATTAAAATATAGTATAAAATTTACGAAAATATTTTTAATTGCTTGGAGCTTAGTACAGATTTAAATATAGTTAACATCTGTAGCATCTTCGTTATACGGTCATTTTAAAATCTGGACCCAGATTATATTAAAAGTACAATGGACTTGCGTTTCTACTTAGTTTTATAACACTGAAAGCGGTCTCATACTACGAACTTTGGCAGTCGTGATAACTCTTGTAATTCTGAAAGTAATAGCCGGCTTATATAAATGCAGTCACTAACACGAAGAGAAAAATATATCTGCTGCACGATGTGATAATTTGAGACAAATTTTAAATAAATAAAAAATTAGATAAATAAAAATAATGGAAAATTAATTAATATATAATAAAAACTTTAGTAAAATCTATGAATAAAATTATAGTATTTTTTAAGGATGAAAATTCTTGTATTAACGGACAATGAAATCTTTTAAAGTGAAAATTCATCCTGTTTTTTCAAATGTATTATTTAATCACAATAAAATAAGTTATTATAAACTGAACTAAATGAATAAATGTTTATATAATTGGAAAGAATATCTGTATTATGTTATACATTTTCAGCTAAAACATGATAAGGTAATCAGGTTTTATTTTTGTAAAAATTACCATAAAAAATATCCATCTTGAATGGTTTTATAAAAAGGCATCCTTTCTTGCATTGCTTTTGTATTGTTTCAGGATGACCACAATATTTCATTTTTGCTGTTCTTGCATTTATTTAACCCTCAAACAGTCATGCGATCTGCTTACGAAGGTGCCCCTCAAAAAAAGCAATACGTTTCCTAATAAAACAATGTTTTACTCAAAAATATGGGATAAAAAAGCACGAGTTGCTTTGACATTGGATTGTTTGCTGAATTGACTTGACACAAATCGAGAACCATAAAAATTGAAGGTTAGTGATATGACCCAGTGCTCCCGAAACCCGTTTCAGCCTTTTAAACTTCCGCAATATTCCATCCACTGCATGGATGGAGGCCTCACTTTTACCTCTCTCCGCCTGTACTCGGGGCCAAAGCTGAAAAGAAGAGGGTTGGCTCCTTTGGCTACTTTACGCCTGTTTAAAAGGGGAAAATAGTTTATTTTTATTACAGTAAAGCAATCTACGATATAAATATTAATTTTATAAATCAGAATTTAAATCATGTACGTTTTTTTCTTTTCTTTTTCTTTTTTTTAACACATAAAATATTTTATGATCTCGTTCATATATATTTAATGATATTTTAAAATCTAATTTAAATGATAATTAATTTCCAAAGTATTATCTTAGTTTACCCATATTACCAATTCTAAAATGTTCTCTTATATCCTTATTAAAACACGCCTTTTCTTATTTAACTAATGCTACATGAGCTCTGTAAAACTACTTTAATCATCACTTTCACGCACTCCAAGTGAAGGGATAAAAATCTGTTATGCTTTACGAATTCCTTTAAAATCTATCTATATTTGCCTTTCCTAAGTCTTAAAGTATCAAAGAATCGCCATTAGAATCTTATAGAATAAAAATCACTGGGGGGAAATATTTCGGCCTCTTTTCGCGATGTTTTGCATTTGTATCACGATGTAAACGGACGTCAGTTTCATCATCGCATCTTGCACATATTAAGGCACCCGAAAGATATAAATATATATATATAAACTTACGCATATATGCTATTCAATATATCCCATGATGTCTCAAATGAAAATATTTTCATTAGGTTTTTTATTATTATTAATAAAAGATTTTTTTTTGTACATATCTATCATTACGAAATCCTCACAAAATTTTTTTGATAGTTCAGTAGGTATGAGCAAGATTTGTTGTACTGAAACATAATAATACAATGTTTCAGTACTACATTTGATAGCATAAATATACTAAAATTAATACTGTAGTATTAAATAAATACTATATACAAATTTAATTAATACTACAGTACTGATTAAATATGTAATACCGTTATTACACATCAAATTTGTCATTAATTACTAAATCGTGTACTGGAAAGTACATTTTAAAAAATAATTAACATTTAACAGAAGGCTAATAAACATGTAAACATACACACACAACACATAAGCATATATATTATTCGTTTACCTAAGTTGCTCAATTAAGATTTTTCAGATTTTAAAAAATACTAAATTTTCAGCATTGTCCCAGATTTCTGGCTAATTCCTAAAGCATTACTCAAATTCAAAATTGATACATTCCGCTTCTTCTTCTTCTTCCTTTTCCATGGAATAAAAATAAATATTATTGATGGCTAATTCCCATCTTAATTATCAGTTAAGGAAGCTTTTGAATGATGCTAATTTATGGTAATTGGTGTTTTCTCTGAAATGCGAGTCAATAAAATTAGAGACACTTGTTAAATCTAAAACTCTTCTTTTACTTTTTCGACAAATGGATGTTTTCATTTTAGAGCTGCGATGAGATAAGAAAATTTAAACTGGCAATTATGTCGATTTCTTCGCATTAACGGTATTTAATAACTGTTATTCCCCGTTTGGAATTCTAAGTGGTGAATCACGTGTTTTTCAATGTGTGTGTGTAGGATGTGTGTACAATGTGAGTCAGTCACGATGTATATCTCGCATTAACTGATACTGATAAATATTTCAATTAAAAAGCGGTTAAATTCTGAAAAGCACTCAAGAAAACCTTATCGGAATAACATTAGTTAATAAATATATTATTTCTACCTTGTATCTGTCAGTTAATTGCTTTTTAATAGCATACACACATTTGCAGGCTTTTTAGACTTGAATAACGAATTATGTTTTCAATGTGTATCTAAGAATTCACTTAGGCATTTTCATATTACCGCCACTTTCTAACGTTTAATAAATTTTACTAAATATTTTATAGCTATAAGTGTAACGTAGTTGGTGATAAAGTATTCGTTTATCCTATAAAGTTGTTTTTGAGTATAATTTTCAATCAATAAAATAAATTTCTCCTAACCCACCTTAAATATTTAATAACTACTTTATTTTGGAAAAGATTGCGTATATTTTAATACAACAATCAGTTCCAAGTTAAACTGATTACGAAGAATTGGAATTTCTACTGCGAATAAAAGCTTTGCACGAATTTTAATTCCTAATACTGGTCTTTATTACACCGAAAATGAATGTGCTATTAGCTAATATTAAATTTCGTCTTGTATAAAACTTTATAACATTTGTATGCTGTAATGCGCTGAATGATAAGAGGCCTCTTAAGTACTCAGATCATTGATCACAATTCAAAAATTTTATGCTCAATCTTCTGTATCTTTAAAAAATAGTTTTGACTTAAAACATTGATGGATATAATCTAACAAATAATTCCTTATTATTGATCCCTGAGGATCTCAAGAAAAAAGGAAAACAAAAGAAATTTCATTCTATGCTCGTTTATTGTGATTTTCAACTTTTTGTTATCCTGTAGTGTGGTATTGATCTTTATTCAGGAAGCTTAAAGTAGATATATATTTTTTATATCTTTGCAGTTTCTGGCCATATTCCGATTTATAAATGAAAACCGTACCCATTTTTTGCTAAAAAAAACCTATTATATCAACAAAAAAAAAGATTCGTTTACCAAGATTTGAGTAATTTATGATGCTTTTCGAATTTATATCGCAAGAATTTATTTGTATGGTTTTTATTATTAACATCCGGTTAAAATTCTGAATTATCACTTGTTAATGTTTTGTCTTTTTAAATTCAAATCAGTAGTATCGTTTTGCGGAAAGACGAACGGATACTGATCAATAGTAAGCTGTATAATTGATTGTTCATGCCGATTGTTTCATTTTTCCTACAAGGACTTGTTTGATAACAAATTCTCGTGATTCCATTATCACTTCTGAGGTCTACATTATATAAATAATTAGTTTTCAAAAGATTCTAAAATTTCTTTATAATTTAAATACATCTGATTACAGTAATTAAAGAAAAAATGGCATAAAATTAATTTACATCTAGAGATGAGTTATAATACTTTTATATATGTAGTTAACACAATATGTTTACCATTGTGCAAAATTAGCAGCTGGTAGAAATTAACTATGAAAATCTATGACATCTAAGACTAATGAGAAAAGAAAACAATTGTTGTTAACATTTTCTGTTAAAAGCAAATAACTATTAGAATATGATTTATTTACTTTCTACTAAAAAAAGATACAGAATGTTATTTAGGTTCCAATATCTCCATTTTATCGTTAATAATTTTCTTTTCTTTTTGATTAAATAAGTAACTAATATCGGAAATTAAATCTGATTTCAACTTCAAATGTAGCTTTTCATCGCGCAATTTTAAAAATATTATTTAATTTTATTTCTGATTTTTCTTCTGAACAGTCAAGGATAAAATTCTTACTAAAAATTAAAATTTTTGCTTCAAAAAGAGATCGAAAGACTTGAACTTATTTCGTTTACTTTTAATAATTTTACATTTATTGGAAATGGAATCTTTATTTTATTCTTTCTATCTTGCTGAAATATGAAGCGGATTCTTGCCTCTCTTTAAACTTTGTTTTGTTTTACTCTTTTATTTATTCTATTTTATTCGAAACTAAATTTATTCTAGAATAATTGCATTTTTAAATACGAGTGCTTTCGTCATAGATGCTAAGTTTTTGTATCTTCTTTATGAAAGACCATTACTTAAAGAGTTATCACGATTAAGCGATTTTCTTTGGAAAATTACGTGACATTCTGGAACATTCTGTATGAAGAGAAGCAAAGCAGGAAAAAGAAAATAGAAAAGAAAACCTCTGTAATGTCATTGAAATGGAATGTTCTTTTCTAACCATTAAAATTTTAGAACTTTCTTCAATTCATTTATGAATTTTGAAGGAAAACATGACCATGTTGTGTGTTGTTTTGCTAAAATATGGTCATGATGTACTTCGAATTTATTTTGCGCATTAATTTTATAAATTTGCTTAACTCATTTTAACAATATTATTAGGCAATAAAATTTTGAAAATTTAGCACATTAATTGAATAAATTTGCTTAAATGATTTTAACTAATATTATTATGCAATGAAATTTTGAAAAATTTCTTTAAAAAATCCAAGTTTATTAAAATATTAATTTTTTTCTAAATTTAAATATTGTAAAAAAAGGTAAAAAGACACCGTTTCTGTTTGCCTAATTCAATTATCTAATCGGATACTGTCTATTCTCACCATTAAAGAATAGTATTTTGTACTCTTTCTACATCAATATAACAGAATATAGAATTATAAATTTCTCTTCAATAAATTAATTGATCTAAAATATATTTCACAGCAACTTTTCATTTGCGTGTGGTATTAATCATTTTTCAATAATTCGTATCTTTCTTTCATTACTAAATTTGCATATTTCGCATATGTTTCGCAGCAGATTAAGTTCATATTATTTGCCTACAGAACTGAATTAAGTTCCTGTTATTCAGCACTTTTTCCTTGAGATGTTTAGTTCAGACATTAATATTTCCAAGTGTTCATAATTTATAATTAATATCTGTTTAGATAAATGATGTTCACAGAAATTTTGTTAAATGGGAATCATCATTAGAACCCCTTTGACTCCTAGAAACAAGACCACTCTGATTCTGCTGATAATTTACGACTCGGAAGTCAAGAATAATCTTTCTGAAATCAATTCGAAAGAGCAGAAAGAGAGAAAAAAAAAGTCAGCAAAACTAGGCGCCCAAAATAGTGAATGTAGCAAAGGCATTTCGTTCCAAGGCAGACGATCGATTCCTTCCCCTTTCCTTTCCCACGTGACAAATTCTAGAATATCGATTTGCCTCGACACTATTTCACCTATCTGCTCCCAAAGACAAGAATGATTCCGTCTGAAAAGGGATTTCATTTTTTCCCCCATCCCGTTAGCTGAGGGAAGATTACGTAAGAATTTTAAAGTCACGTGCGCACATTTAGAATTATTTATTTTCTTCAAAAATAGTTCCGTCTGCTCCAAAATGCCGAGCGTTTTGAAGTCTTACTTTAACTACTGTATCATTTGCACTTTACCACAGACATGGAAATATTTTGTTTTATCTCCAGTTAAATATATTCGTTCTTTGTAGAACATCATATTTTTGTATGGAAAAAAATGCCATTTTAATTTTAGTGACTTCATCGTTGTAAAAATTTTAAAAGCAGTGGTGTTTTTTTAAAATTCTGGTGCAATTTTTCAGAATTTTGTGGAAATATTCCATTAACTAATTGAAATAATTCGAATAATTTAAAAATTGTCATTCAATTCTTTTATTTTTTTTTTTTTTTTGCTTTGTAAAATAGTTTAATTGTAAGACTTAATATAAAAAGCAAAAAAAAAAATATAATTTTTTATTTTGAGCACTTAGAATTATTTTTATTTAATCATTTTTGTACCTCTTTATTATTAATTTAAAATTTAAATTAGCTTTTTAAAGTAATAGTAATGATATATATAATTCATAATTAGTTCGTTTGCTCTTAAATAGTTATTTATTGAACAAGAAGTTGACTAAATGACATAATATATTAAATTTTGTATAAATTCTGTTAAGAATTAAAGTGGAGATTGCTTCTGTATGTTAACTTGAATCTTGTTAATAATTAATATATGTTTAAAATGAGTTACATATTGCAAAAAAAATCTGAAAGCGTTATATACCCTTAATCGCAAAGAGTAGATGTTTATATACTCATCCATTTGAAAATTTTCTCCTTCATATGCTTTATTTTTGTTTAATCTATTTAAATGAAAAACCATGTCAAACTTTTGAGCAAAATTTTAGTTACTTTAAGATAAATCGGTGTTGTTTTTCTTTTACGATATTTAACTATTGAATCTTTTCCTTATACAGAAACAAAATTGAAGGATTAATTAACTTTATAGTTTTAAAGTATTTCATTAAAATCCATTATAGTTTCGATATCCTTATTTCTATAACTTGCGTTTTTAGTGCCTTTAGCATAATAAAAATGTAACAAATAAAAAAATAATCGCTGTAAAAAAGCTAGCATTGAATATGTTTCAACTATTTCTCAAGAAATAATTTTATTATGTATTCAGGCCGAATAATGTGACCAATGTTAAAGATTAATACATATGGTTTGTAAAATGTGACGGTTAGTAAAAATTTGTGTTTTTTAATTATCCTCCAAAATTCAACTGCATATTATTTTTATTGTTAGGACATTTATATGTGTGCCGTTAAGTCATAACTCGTTAAATCCCTTTAAATGCTTATACAATGACACATCTGAATTAAAAATACCAGAAGACTAGTTTTCTGAAAATATTTATTCCTCTCTGAAACAATCTTATGCAATACACTTGCTCAATCCACGTATTGCAAAAGACAGCTCAGGACTTCCTGAATTGCTGTAAGAGGGAGAAGGGGGGAGAACGCAGAAAAAAAAAAGTCGTCGAAAATCTATGTGTTTTTTTCTCTGCTTATCCTTTAAAGTTTTATTTCCAATAGTACTTAATATTTTATCAGTGTTAGCGAAGGATTTTGCTTATGGCGCTTAACTGCGTTAGATTAGTACGTTGAATTATTTTGTCAAGTGGAATTACTCTGCAGCATATAAATTGGCTATTAAAAGGAAATCGTAGTCAATTTTTTCAGAGAAGAATAATATTTATTGAAGATAAAAGCGATACATACCAATCGTTGTACTAAAACATTTTGCCCTACATTTATAATTGTGTAAAAGAATTGAAAAGTTAAGGTGAATTATTGATATTACTTTTTTTATTTGCTACACGTGTCTGATGGATGGCTTTAATAAGATGTTCCCTTCTGTTTAATCGCCCAAGATTTTTAGTCTTAAGTGCTTTTATTATTCAACTGCACATTTTTTTATCATGTCAGAACATGAGGTTTTTTTGGCGTCAACAAAATTCCGCAGGTGAAAAATAAAAATTTTATTATCTGCACCATCATCTCCAAAAAAATCAGCTTTTAATAACGTGTTGTCATTGCATTTACAAAAACTCTGATTTAAAAAAATAACTTAAGGACTACAGCCAATAAAACCTAGAAAAATGTCATTTTGAGCACGTCATTATATGAAATGAAGTAAACAGGAAATGTGATATTTTTTAAAAAACAATCAATGCAAGACAAAGTGTTTTTTTTTTGTATCTTTGCAATACTATAGTGACTCATTCAATGAAACAATTAAAATGAATAAAAATATGTTTTAACTTGCACGAGCGTGTGTTGCTTGGTCGTTCAAGAAATGATGTTCTTACTTGCTACATTGAAATATGCATAGCAGATTTCATGTTAATATTATTATTATTATTATTATGGCCCATTAATTCTACAAGTTTAGAACAGTTGATTAAAAATAAACAAACGGGAATTTAACTTCTGTGGATTTCAAATCTAATTTTTTTTTAAAAAAATATTTAAAGAAAACCATTAGTGGCATTGTGTAGAATGCAATTCTTTGCAGAGATCTTAATGTAAAGAAATGTAGTCTTATCATCGCGCATGAAGGAAATAATTAAAAAAAGTATTACATTCCTAAATGCTCGTCTTAATATTTATGTCATGAACCAAGATGAAATTACATTTTTAAGACTTATTTTCTTTAGGAGTACTATTTATTTATTTTCTGGTGGAAGAATTGGACATATGTGTCTGATTGCGAACTTCCCGCGTGATTTTAACCGGTGCGACAGAAATTCCTCGAACCCTTTCAATCCCCACACCTTCATTTAAAAAGAAAAAAAAAAGAAAAAAACTTTTATACCATGTGATAAAAACTTGCGAGTGTACACAAGGCCGATTCCGGTTACCACTGGTAACGACAACGTGACTAGGTCACCCTCGCTGCAGTGACCTTGTTTCGCGGCGGATGACTTTGACCTGGACTACATTCGCCTCGCTTTTGTTTCCACGATGTCACGTTATGCAACTCTTTTCTCCCCGTCAGGTGCGTTTTTCCCTCCCACTGGAGGGGAAACTCTCGCTCGTCTTTGGGGGAGAGAGGGTTGTGGTTTCTGGTGTTCGGTGGAGTCGTTAACACGGCATGATGATGCAGGGGAATGAATGGGGATGAAGAATGCGCTGTTCGATCTCGTTCCTGTTGGAATGAATCATAATTAAGCCTTATGTCGTACGAGAGAATTAACCTTAATAGAAAACATCACAATCGACTTATTAAAAAATTGAACTATGAAATAATATATTTTAGATTAGTTGCCTTAATTTTTTTTTAATATTCATTTATTCATCCAAATAAATTTGACTTTCAAATAATTCATGCAATTTTTGTAATGTTAAATAATACAGTTAACAGTTACTTTCTTTTTGAATAACCTTAGATAATTAACACTGTCATAAAATCGTTTGGTTCATACCAGAAATAATTTAATTACATTTTGAAGTTATAAATTCTAAATGGATAATGTGTTACTTCAATATTAATTTATTGATTAATTTTTTATCAAGTTTTTATTTTTTTAATTTAATTAATTTATTTATATATTTCACCATTTATATAAAGAATGTATTTTGTATTCTTAAAATATGATTAGATAGTTTTCCAAATTAAATAGTTCATCCAAATAAATTTGGCTTTCAGATAATTCATTCAATTTTTGCTATTTTAATTAATAGATTTAACAGTTACTTTCTTTTTGAATAATCTTAGTTAACACTGTCATAAAATCGCTTAATTCGTAACAGAAATAATTTAATTACATTTTGAAGTAATAAATTCTTAATGGATAATGTGTTACTTCAATATTAATTTATTGATTAATTTTTTATCAATTTTTTATTTTTAAGTTTAATTTAATTTATTCATTTATTTATATATTTCACCATTTATATAGAGAATGTCTTTTTTATTCGTAAAATATGATTAGGTAATTGTTTGATATGAACTTCATTCATAAATTTAAATTGTCTCGAAATTCTTTTTTTTTTCTCTTCCGTCGAGAATTTAAATTTGAATAAACTTTGGTAAAAGCAATGACTTTGCGACAGAAAATAATAAAATTGATATTAATAAGATTTCAGCTTATTTTGATTCCTTCTATGAAGTTTAAATCAAATGAGAAGAGATGAATATCAAGATTAGTTTTTGGCAGCAATTTCTTAAAAGAATATATTATTACTTTTGTTAATCATTGTTCACTTAATTTGTTTAAAGTCAACTATAAATTGAGATAGTTAAGCAACAAAACGGATATTCTGATTTATTTCTTAACAATGAATTTTTCTTTATTTATGAAATCGGTATTTTTATTAAATACTAGCCGCCCTTGGCGACCAGTCGGTTCGCCAGTATTAATGCTCGCTAAAATTTTCATATAATATTTTATGTAGCTGTGTCTTATAACAGGTTTTTCACCAAAATATATTTAAACCAAACAAATTTTGATAATCATATAATTCATTTATAGTATTATTTTCTTCAGATGTTCTGTTCATTGTGCTATTCATCTTTCTCTTTGTATCCGAGCAATGATTGTCCCGGAATTGATATTTTACTTAAATGGTGGAGGGAAAGGTCTAAAATTCTACATTTTCATAGAATAATGAGATTCAAATTTTCATAAATGTAAACACGCTAAACAATAAAGACAATTGGTTTTTAAGAGATGCGAAAGTTTAAAAAAAGCTCGGAAAATGCCGCGCACAGAAGAAATAATATTGATGCACACACATCCTTCTTTTCTTTTCTTTTTTTTTTTTCTATCCTTTTTTTTCTTCACTAATTTTGTTTCTACAAACCCTATTTTCACTTTGTTATTCTTTTTTTTTCTTCCGTGCCGAAATTTTATTTTGAGCAGGCATAGATTAAATATTCATACAGACTAATAATAAAAGCAGCTATTTTGTTTCTTTTTTAAACATCCCGTTATCTATGAATGAAAACCAACTGACTTCGCGCATTTCTTTCTAAACAAATGATAATTTATTACTTCCTGCTATCTCACTCAGTTGGCGTGGGGGAAGGAAATGCAGATTTTTGGCGGGAAAGTTAGAAAAGTGTCGTTTTAACTATTTTCCTCGCAGTTTTTTCATTTTTTCTTTCCATAAGAACCATCCTCGTGTCTTAACGAAACTATTAAACAAAAAATTAGCCGAATCGGTCGAGCCGTTCTCCAGTTTTGCGCTTAGCAACGCATTTCGAGCTGCATTTTTATTATAATAGATTTTCAGGAATAAAACATTTTCTTGATATTCTATGAATATGATAAAATTCGTCATTTTTCTGAGTGTGCATTTTTGTAACACTTCAAGCATATGAAATCCGTGACTTTTTCATTTCTTCAAACATTATGTGAGTTTCCATTGAACTTCAAAGGATTTACTTTATAGCATTTAGTATGGTATACTGGGTATACTGTAGTGAAATGATGATGATGATCTCGTGTTCGTTTACAACGGAAAGAGGGAGTGCAGTAGCTTCTGAGGGTACTGTAGTGAGATGAACAAGGCTTATACCAATGGCACGAATATAGACTCATTCAAGGCTTTAAAAGATAGACTTCGCTATCACTTTTAGTAATTTTTTTTTAGATAACATATTTTATGGTGAAAGAATGGCTTTTGAGAAATACTGTTCATAAAAATATCATTGAAACTTTTAAAACCTTTTCCATGGACCCATTTCCAGTGTGAAAAGCAAACGCATGATTTAAAGTCTGTCAAGAACAAAGTCTTCCTTTACGACAATCCAAATGTTACCCATGGGAACTTTTATTATCATAAGAATGATTGCAGTTAAAAACTTGACAAAGAGTGAAATGAAAAGAAAAAAAAATAGAAAAGAAGCTTTGGATTTATTTCACAATTTATTTAATCTGTAGGATAATAAATTGTTCCAAAAGCCGTATCACTTATGAGTTGATTCACCTGAAATTTTGTTGCAAGGTTAATGCGTAATCATTCGAAAACTTTTATTTTAACTGTAGACTATGCTCGCTCGTCAAGGTTTCCGGTTTGTAACAATTTTTTACAAAAGTAGAAAGTTATGTTTTGGCAAACTGCAAACAGCAAACGAAAGTTAAACGGGATTTACTGTTACTTTATTGTATTTTTTTCCTTTGCGCTGAAATACGTTTTATGCAGCTGTGGTTTTGTATTCAAGATTTGTATAAATATTCGTAATAAGTGAGCATATGCTCTTTGATTCAACTTAATGCTAAAGTAGAAAATCATTCGCTTTTGTTTATTTATCTCAGTCCGTCAAAATAATCTAAAACCTATTGTATTATTCGCTAGTCATTATTTATGTATTATAAAAAAAGTTTTTGTTTTCTAAATTCGTGAAAGAATTTTTCTGTATGACTCATCATATTTTAAGTATTGGTTTTGATTAATTTAATTTTCTACATTGCAAACGTGAAGTAGCCTTTAAGCATTAATTTAACTAATTTGTAAAGTAACTGAATTTTTTCAGATAATTCTCTTGACAAATTAAAATATAGTGTCGCCTCCATGCTTTATGGTGGCCACATGGTAATGATAACTTCAGTGTAATAACCCTTCTATAACTTTTCCGTTTGCAAAGCCATTTTTTTTTACTACTTCACTAATACAATAAATACATTTCATGGTTTCTGATAGATCTTAACTTTTCTAAAGTAACAAATTTCATGCTACGAATTATGATTCAAAGGTTGTTCAAATAGTTGTATACACCAATTTTCATGTCAAAAATTTTTATCCGTGAGATTAATTTTGAGCTCTTTGTTTATTTCTTTTCGTATTTTCTGCCATTTTGTTGTTGCTGATTTAATTTTGGACGTGTAATGTTTCAAGTACTTAATTCCGTTTCAAAACATAGCCGCAGAATTAAATTTCAGAGTCGCTCATATGAAAGAGGTGCTTATATGTTATAAAAACAAATGAATGAATTAATTAGTTATTGACTTATTTTGAATTATAGAATGAAATCATGTGCTGCTTTCTTGTCATTTTTTAACTTGTGCATTCATTCCTCTCAATATCTCATAAACACCTAAACAGGCATTTAAAAAATTCTAAAAGTAGTGTCCGATTTCTGAATCAAAACCGGTTGAGAGCCGTGTTGTTGCTTAAAGTGCTTTTCTATTTTTCATTCAAAGAACTGCTATTTCTATTATATATACCACAAGAATAGTTTATTTCTTGACCCTTACCGCTAACTACACAATGCACCGTATAAAAGCATTCAGTTTCTATTTAAAAACGGAGGAGAGGTTGTTGAACTACTTGTGAATATGTTTCTGAAGTTAAAACGAATTTTTCAGCTGTGTTTAAGAGGCTTCCTACTGTTTCGAGCCTTTTTCGTTTCAACAAATCGTGCATTTGTAAATAGGACGCATACCGCCCTTAACTTAAACTCTTTTGGTGGTCCATTTGCATTTCTGCTTTTTTTCCCTCTTTTGCGGAATGTTATGTCAGTGATGAGAGAACTTTTATTCTTATTCTTGATGAATAATATATTTGATATAAGAACTTATTTGTGAAAAACGGGCTGCTAATTTCGGTGTTATTTTTATTCTTCGTTGACATGATATTTTACTTCACAATTGTACACAAAATCTTTTCAAATTCAAAATCTTTTTCAATACACGCACATAGGTTCTCTTCTATGTAACTATGTAAATAGATATATAAACTAACATTTATATATCTATTTTAAGCGATGAATTATCCGTTCATTTTCATTATTCCCAGATACATAAAGCATCGATTATGTCTACATCTATTATTCCATTTAAAAGATCTTAAAGTCTGAGATGAACTCCAGGCGAAGTCGTATAAAAAAGTGAAATGGCGTTGAAATTTTATAACATTTTACGAAATTTATCTAAATATAAACAGAAAAACTATTGATAATAGTGTTTTTATTCTAATTATTTCATGGAAGTTTATCCATAACCTTCAAATAAATTTATTTTGCATTTTAAATAAATGTATAAATGTAATTTTCGTGTTTATTTTTTTCTTTGAAAAATGTTTCTTATTTATTATTCTTATTTCCATTACAAAAATATCTAGATAATATATTTGCTATTAGGAGAATGAATATGAAGGTTGAATTATAAGGGCAATTTTTTAAGCATTTTTGTCCTAAATTGAATTTTGTTCTCTTTTAACTCTTGCCCACCTGTTTATTTAATTTAAATTCAATTTTCTGAAGTATTTCTTATTTTGAATAAAACATAAAGATTTGCTTTTAATTCTATTTACACAAGGCACTAGGGTTATTTTGATTCTTTTTATTTTCACTTTCAAATAATTAATGCGGTCATTTCACCTATAAAAACTATTCACTAACTATAAAAACTATAATCATTTTCCGCCATTATAAAATAAAGCACAACAAAATAATAAAATTATTTGATATAATTTTAAAGGAAATCGCATAATCGAGAAATCTCCTTTACTTTAAAATGATTTTGTCTTAGAATAAATATGGCATCTGTATTTTCATTGATTTATTTTTTCTAATAATGCGAGTTTATTTATATTCTGTAGCTATATCTTGAAATTTTCCAAAATTTACTAACATTATTTGTATTAAAAAATTTAGTTTTCTTTTCATCCTATTATGATTTAACGTAGAAAAATATTGTATTTTATAGAAATAATGATCATTTGATCAATGTGTATTTATTTTTCTTATATTCTTAGCATTTCCTTGGGCATAAAACTTGGCGACTATTTTCTCTTAATAGCACTTCAAACATAGATATAAATTCTATAAATTCAGTTATTAATTACTCTTTAACTAGCTAAAGAATTTTTTAATTTGCTTTTATTTTTCTTTTATGATTTGTATATATTATACCAAAAATATATTCAAAAAACTATTAAAAGGAGGTTCTTTTTTTTTCTGTACCTTAATAACTTTAGTGAATGATTTCGAGAAGTTAGTTACACATATTCAGTTACTAGCCGTTAGCGGTTCGGTGGTTGTTAAAATGCTAATGAGAATCATCAGCCCTATACAATTAACACTGACGTGACGGCATCAGAAATCCAATCCTTTCATGCCTCTGAGTAAACACGTGCTCCAAAGAGGTCTACGAACTACCTGCTCTCGTCCTTTGACCCCATCAAAGATGACGCAGGATGCCTACGATTGCACGTCGCCCCCGAAAAATGCGGTCAACCTTTCCATCTGAAGCACATTGACACCGACCGATACTCAACTATGCTATTCTTAGATGCCTTGATGAACAATTCGTTTGGGTGCATTTTTAAACAACCCGTTGTTTAGAGAATGGCAACTCGTTTCATGCAGACGGGCTATTGAGGTGCCCAATGTCCACCACTAAATGCAATGACCGATATCAGAACTCTACTAAACCGCTTTTGCTATCTGGTGGGATCTAGATGGGGCAGAACTGGGAAATCCTCCTTTTAATGGTGCATTTATCGTGTAAGATCCTCTTTTAGAATATGTTATCGAAAGTTTTGATAGGAAGGCCACTTTTTGAATGTTTAATGTCGTATACTATCCACGGCTATCTTAAATATTGAGTGCAGTAAAATAGCAGCGTAAATTTATTTATTAATTTATTTATTTTATTTAGGCTCATAGCAGTTTCTAAATAAATTTAATCGAAAATAATGTTCCCTAATTTTTTTGTTTATAATAAGCGAATTGGAAGGATGATTTTGTTGTTGCCATAATTTTGAAAGTGTTTTAAGTTATCAGTAATTTTTTCTGTGAGGCTAATTTCATTCTTATTGTAGTCAATATTGGAT
Organism: Argiope argentata; assembly: GCA_026289955.1. NCBI lineage: Eukaryota > Metazoa > Arthropoda > Arachnida > Araneae > Araneidae > Argiope > Argiope argentata. The sequence continues at coordinate 208,602 of JAOUZG010038069.1, read as the reverse complement.
TCAGAATAATAATTTAAGTTTTGATCAAAATGTGCATTTAGGTCCACGTATGGTAAGACGGTTATATTTCAAAAACGAGCATTTTAACTTAAATCGTTATTTGGAAGGTTTCATTGATAAATTTAATTAAAAATCTCTGTCTAAATCGATAATCAGTATGCTGTAAATTATATCCTTTTATTTATTAATAAGTTTGGTTATGTATATTTCAAAATATCTGCAGTATTAAGTGTAGTTTTTTATATACTCTGTAAATATACTGTTTCTTCTCGGCTTGATAAAAATTTGCGATCATACGTAATTCTATTACTTAATAATAAAAAAATAATTGTTTTAGAGCCAGTAAACTCCATCAAACTCAAACCCAGATTTTTAAACATTCACTTGGAATGTCTCTGGATTTTCTGCTAAAACTTTTATATTTTTTAAAGTTGCACGTTTAAATCCAAGACTAGATCAAAAGTTCTTATTAAAATGCTTGTTTGATTTCGGAACTTCAAACTATTTAAATAGTCTCTTCATTATTTCTCGCATTTTCAAAATTGAAAGCAACGTTTCTCTTATAACTGCATGTTCATTTTTCAGTTCATGATATTATGTTTTGTAGATCACATCCTTAATTACTTTTAAGGTTATAAAATTCCCAATTTGACATATGTTTATATTTTTTTTATTTATTTGATTTTCCTAAATTTATAATCAACTTAATTGTCTATGAGTGTTATTTAATTTAATTATGATTTAAAGCTGTTAAAGTTTAATTGAACATATTCTAATTGTGCTTATATGTCAACAAATGAGAATTCACCCAATTTGGAATGAAATTTTCATTCAAACCCATTTACTCTTGTCTTAACAATCCACAAATTATATATTCTTTGATTGACCTTCGTATGTTCCACAACCATCTCGTTTCTTACTTATTTGTCAATTTTCACACACACACACACACCTCATTATTCCACTGCTCATGTCTGGAGCAATCACCTCGAGACAACTTTCGATCCGTATGGACTACTTAGCAAGAGTGAACGCTTGGAGGTTAGTCAACTGTCATGGTCAGGGTTGATCGACCCGCAAGAGGAAAACTAAGGAGGTGTGGGGGGGGAGATGTTCGAAACATGAGCGAAACGAACTCTTCCCAAGTAGGTCATTGTGTTAAGAAAATTCTGCTGCCTTCCATCTTTTGCACCAGAGCCGGATGCCCAGGCCCGTGGACGTGAGAACACTCTTGCTGCTTCTCCAGAATGGGGACTTGTTGCAGCAATTAGACCACGGTTGAACGAACCTCCGTTTTCTTCGACACGCATTTCTTGTGGGGGTTTCGTTTTGTTTTGGGTTCGCTGCTATTTTTGGAGTCGGGAATCTTCTTTCGGCCTGTGGTGTGTCGTCGGGAGGTTTTGCGCGCATGCATTTTTCTTGATGACGGTATGTTCGCCAACACGTGGTTGTGGTTATTAACCTGCTTTCTTGAATAGCGCTTCGGTGTTCGTGTGATGAATGAGGTTCTGTGAACTTTTGAGTCGTGGTTAAACCGCGGTTTTGAATCGAGTGTTGTATACTTGTCGGTGGATGGGAAAAATTTGCCAACGCGGATATTTGCATTTGGGGAAATACGGGTCTGAAATATCAAAAATGGAATATTATTAAGCTGTTGGCGTAATCGTGAAAATGAGGTCGGGGAAAACACAGCTCTGAATAAGGTCTTTTATTAAAATTTGATTAAATATTCAGAGCGTTCGTGTATAGGGAAAATGCCAGCCCTATGGTATAGGAAAATATTTAATTTTTAGGTTGTAATATGAGAATTTGAATTATACTTTATTTCTGATCAATGTGTACTGAAATGTAGAATATTTCCACTGAAAAATTGTTAATGTAATATTTAAATCAATATTTTCAGTATAATTATGTATACACACCAGATAACATTTTGGATTACCTAGGAATCGCATCGCGTATTGGCATATAAATTGTAAAATTTCTAACATAGCATTCTCCTTATACTATGTTAGAAATTTCTATTATAAATATTAAAAAAATGATTGTAAATAAAAATGATTTCTGATTGATGAGAAATTATTCTATTAAAAGATAACTTTATTATAAATGAAAAATTACTGATGATGTTCCCGGTAGTTTAAAAAGCACATAATATATATTTTAAAAAATATAGTGGAGTATATCGTTATCCAAACCTTACAATTGTCGCTAATAGAATTATCATTGGGTCAATTATTATTTTACAATTGATGTAATGGTTATGTAACAAAAGAAAACAAAGAAAAATGTGATGCTGAAAAAAATTGTATAAAGTATAAAAGGAATTGTATAAAAAAATATACTATGATTTCATATTTTATGTCGAATTTCAAAAACAGTTTTTATATTACAAATTATTGTATGGCAAGCTCGTTTATTTTACAAGAAATCCAATACATGGATGGATCTTGTTGCGTTTCCTTATTTATTTATCTTTTCCAGCATAGCCATTCGGCTGTTCTTAAGAGCTTTAAGAGCAGAAAATATTATATATACATACATACACACATATCAATAATGCTTCTTTTTTCTCTGGATATGTTGAATGAAATATCCAGCAATATTACGTCATTCTGCTGTACTATTTAACCCGAGTAATTCAAATGGTTTTCTTTTTCCCTGCTATAAATGATGGGAGAAAAAATAACCTTCTTTGAAGTGTTTCGAGTTAGATGAACTCTTTTTTTTTTCCTTAATCTTACGCACATAATTTAGATCGATCTTTACTTGAACATGATATGAAAACTGCGTAATGATTGGTTTATTAATTTTCATTTTTAATTCTTCCTTATTAATACTCCTAAAAATGGAAGATAATAAATCTTGAATTCCTACTTGTATGTATATTGCAAGGTAAATTTGTATTAACTTGTGATAAGACGCATTTCAGAACATAATTGGTTTTATATGGTCCTTAATTTTGAATCATTTGCCTTATGATATTCTTTTTACCTATATCATTCAGTGAATATTGTGCTTCAAGTGACATAAAAAACACATTTATCTACTTTCGTTATGACACAGTTACTTGATTAAAATTTCAATAATATTCAACTTCAATTTTATAATGTAAATTGAGGGTAATCTAACTGCATTTATAACAAACTTTGAAAAAGATATTTTATTTAAGATGATATTGTTTTTTATATCAAATTTAGCTTGAATTGTACTTTTTTTAAATCACAGTAAGAAATCTTTATGATTTTTAAATGTTCAGGGTAATGATGATGATTTATTAAGACGTGATATTCTTTTTAAATCGGCTTTAATATCTCCATTTAGCATCAATTTAATTTATTTTACGATTTCGGAACAAAAAAAAATAGCAACCAGAAACACTCCTTTTAAATATTTCGAAGTAAAAGAGAGATACTTTTTTTCTGATATTTAATGTTATTTGATCTGTTATCATAAGATAATATTACTTTTGCTTGGATGCAACATAATTATTTTGAAATAAAAATATGCCTTCTGTTTAAAATGTCAAAATTTGTTATTAATTTTTATTATTCTTTCAGAAACTTGAATTTTTCAACTATTTCCAATGAAGAGGACGAATTCGGGTACTCACGGAAAAAAACAGCCAGAGTGAGTGTTTATTGCTTGTTATTTGATACTTGATGCAGATTTTGAATTTAATTAATCTGAGTGTGCACTTTTTATAATACAAGATGGTAGAAATATCATTTTAAATATGTAAAATTATCATTTTAGGATTCATTATTCTAAAATTTATAAATGAGCGAATCCAATTAATTTTCAGTTTGTTCATTTTTGAAATTAATGTGTAATTTCATTTTTAAACGAAGATTGAATTCTTTAAATCATTTGAGAAGCTAAAAAAGAAAGTTGTTTTGTGAAATATTTGAAGTATACTTTTCAAAAAAACATAATGGAAGTATTTCCACGAAATGTTTGGGGAGAGTAATCAAATGAAAGAAAATTCTGCATTTATCTATGACTGTTCGTTTGATTTTGCAAACTTCCTATTTCCAAAATGATTAATCGTTTTTTGTTTTGTTTCTTTTGCTGACTTTCCCAATTAAATTTAATTAAAACGCAAAACGTCGTTAATTATATTTTAATTTCAAGAAGGAAATTTGAGAAAGAAGTTATTTGCGAATAATTCCAGGGAAAAAAATTTGGGTACAGTAGAATTTGCAGAGTGATGTGAAATATTATTTATCGATTGCATTAATTGAAATCCTGAGTCAGTCAATGAAAGTTTGTTTATTTGTCGAGTACAGTTCAATCTGGGTTGAGCAATGCGATGTATCTGGGCTTTTTTTTTAATGTGATAAAAGAGGTTGTGGCAACGTGAATTGTAACTCACGTGTGTGTTTTTATTGCATGAACAAATCTGAGCGAGAAGCACGAGTTGAAGTATTAAGGTCACTTTTTTCCCCCTGAAGACTTTTGCCTCTTTCATTATAGATAGCTGATGCTCCAAATAGCTTTCAACTTCAGCTTTTCTAGGCAAATGGCGTTTTGAGCTGTGAGATTTTTTGTTATTCGCAATAAAATGCATTAGATTCTTTAGTTTATGCATTCATTAAACGAACACTACTTTTGATCTTTTTGGCATCTAGTTACGGAATATATTTTTCTTTGAAAAATAAAATTTGTTTGGGGATTTTGATGAAAATTCTGGATTATGATTACATTTTTTATTAAAATTCGCCAAGTATTGATATATTTGTTATTTTTTTTAGAAATTTGATATACTTGAAAATTAATTCTATATGTGTGTGTTGTTATTGTTATTTATGGCCCTTGCCTATGAACAAGCCCCCAACCGATACAGCAGCAGACTTAAGCCGAAAGGAGCGTCTCTTGTTTTTGAAGTTGCGCCAACTAGGGCCAAGAGTACGACTTAGCTACACGCTCACCACATTTGCTTGCACAGGCCCTTTTTGCAGGGGGGTACATTCACACATAACACACAGAAGAACAACCATGCTTAACCGGGACTTGAACCCGGGACTCCCAGAACACGAAGAAGACTCGCTACCTCTATGCCAGAGAGCCGACATTCTGTATCTCTTTTTTTAATCAGATACATTCTTATTTACATGATAACCTCAAAAACATGTTATTGTTTCTTATGGTACTTGACATGGGCAAGCTCTCTGAGATAGATAACGATTTAAACCTAATCAGCGTCTCTTATTTTATAGTAGCGCCAATTAAGGCCATGTGTACGACTTTTGACTACTCATTCATCACTTTCGTTTGCACAGCCCCTTTTTACAGGGGTGCATTTACACACCTTACAGATAGAACACAGGAGAGCAATCATGCCCGTACTGTGACTCGAACCCGGGAGGCCCAGATCACTGGAAAGACGCTCTACCCCTAAGCCAGGACGCCAGCACATACAAATATAACATTGGTTAGTAATGAAATAGAAGGAAATTTAATTTCCAATAGTCAATCGGTGCCCAATAGTCAAACTCAGTTAAACTTATGAACTTAAAGTGACTTTTAAATTTATTAGTGAACTATAACTCTAAGATGTGATTAAAGTGACAAAAATTTTCGCGATGCCATATACGATTGAAGCTCATTGTCTATGATATCCTGAACTATTTTTCTGTTCATCGTAAAACAGTTCTATGCCAGAAAACTTCTTTTCCGCAACATCCATAAATAATATTACGCGTTGTCATCTTCCAGCATGATTAACTATTTTGTGAGATTGAGTAAATCCTCTTATATCATCTCGGAATGCAATTAGGGCCTTAGAACCTTCACACCACGAATCTCATCTCTCAGTATGTGGGTCTCCTTAAATGAGAAATTGGGACATGCATCAAATCGTTACGATCGCGTTGTGGACCGTTGGTCTCCAGAAAGTGGGTTCTATGTGACGTCAGAAAGGCTGTTCACCGCTCACCTTTCAAGGCCGCGATGATAGCTGGTGGTGAAAGACCTTTAAGGAACGCCTGCCTCGATATTGTTTGATCCGTAGGTAGGCCGAGCTTACGCGAAGCAGCAACTCGATAAACATGCATTTTTTCCATGGCGTCGTCAGTTTAAGACGCCGTTGGCACCCATGTGGGCAATTGGTTCAACGATCCCCTGAGAAAACAATTGAATAATTGTATCGTAGGGTTTCCGATCACGTATGCAGGATTTCTCCTCTACTGCCCTTGTGAGTTTTCACGAGTAAATTATCCATACCTGGACCTGGTATGAAATGGCAATGAGGGTTCTTTTAACTTTTAAGAAAGCTTATTTCACACTCTTTTGCTCGATATAAATGCAATAAAAAGTATTTTATTTTTCATGAAAGTTGAAAATGGTCATCGCCTTAGATATTATTAAAAATTTACTGTGTTATTGCCCCGAATGTTTTTGCGGTACAAACACATTTATAAACTTTTAACTTGAAAAATAAAATTATATTAATTTCATAATTTAAATTTAACTTTGTTTAAAGATATTACCAAAATATCGATAAATTTCTCAATTTTTATTCATATTTTACAACCAGCCATATTTCAAATTGTCAGTATAAAATTAAGGGAATTTTTTTTTATATAGCATTTTCTACTTACATAAGATTAAATTTTAAAGTTTCTTTTATATCAAAATTTTTATGAAATTTCTTAGAGAAAATATAAACAATGTTATCTCTTAATTTTGTAAGTATCAAAATTAGAATATATTCGTATACCTAGATGGGGGATGGGGGTGACACACAGTATGTTAAAAGGTTAAATAATTTATAAATTATGAAAAATAATAGATTATTTAAGTATGAAAAATTGCTCCCTCTTTTTCATTATTATGAAATATAAGAAAATTAATTATAATTATAATTATTACTATTATTATAAAGCTATTGATCTTCTGAATAAAACAATATTGTTTTAATAAATACTTTTCGGTTTCACTGCTCGATATAGATTTGAATATTTCATTTATGGCATAGTATTAGTTTCCAAAAAAAATATATGTATTTCAGTTCATTAAAAAATATCGAATTTTTATAAAGGTAATAATTTAAAGCCTTTCATATTTCTGTTTCTCTGCATTTTATGACCCAGTCTACTTGTATGAACTTAATTTTTTAACGAATAGAATTTTCATCGCTACAGTTTTCATGCTAAAAACTCTCGCGTACTATGCAACAAAGATCTTATTCCTCGTCCCACATAGAAAATTGTGAAGATAGGGCAAGGCTGCGAATACCTTGAATGTCACTGAAGACCAATAATTACAAAATATAGATCTTTGGGTTGCATCTAACATTTTTATTCAATTAATGGCGCAAATATGTATCTGGGGGGGGGGGGGGGTTTTCGACTGATTCTAACCAAAAATTATAATCACAAAACACATACCGAATTTCATTGATTTAAATTATTATACTATTGAGTTAATGCGTTTACGTTGTTGTTGCTTTTTATGGCACTTGCCGTGGATAAGCTCGGTGAGGTAGTCGGCGATTTAAGCTTAACAGCGCAGATTGTTTTGTAGTAGCGCCACCTAGGGCAAAGAGTAAGACTTTTTCTACTCACTCATCACATTCGCTCGCACAGCCCCTTTTTACAGGGGGCACTTTCACACCCCTTACAAATAGAACGCAGAAGAACAACCATGCCCGAACCGGGTCGCGCTATCCCTATGCCAGACGCCGGCAGTGCGTTTACATGCATGCGAAAGTACAGAAGGACAGATGGTCAAACCTTTTAGTCCAAAATCTTATAAGATTTAAACAATAATTAAATTAGATGAATTTTATCTATCTATTTCTTTACGTTTTGAAGTTATGGAGATCATTTGTACTTGGAACAGCCAGATATATACATTTCCTGCAAAATTTGATAAATTCTACGAACTTGAATGAAAGTCCATGTATCAAATTTCCTTCGTCTGGATCCTAGCGTAGTCTTTTTCATAGACAGACTGGCGTAATGCAAAAAAAGAAAATGTGTTTTCCGAACACGGGAACTGTGAAAAGTGTAGATTCATCAAAATCTCGTGTTCGAATTGTTTGATGGTTATATTTTTCCTGTATTTCGCATACGAGAAATTAAAACTGAATCATATTATATTATTAAAAAAATTTGGATAGCAGAAAATTGCGTATGGTATAAATATGCATTTAAAATTTAATACAAATTTATTTCTTTTAATATTTATTATTTTGTCAGAACAGGATGCTGTTTTTGGTATGATGTTTTTGGCGTCAACAAAAATCCGTAGACGAAAGATTAAAATTTTATTATCTGCACAAGCATTTCAAAAAATCAGCATTGCCATTGCATTTATAGAAGCTCTGATTTTAAAAAATATAAGTTAATGACTACAGTAAATAAAACCTAGAAAAATGTCATTTTAAGCACGTAATTATATGAAATGAAATAAATACGAAATGGGATATTCTTTTTAACAATAAATGCGAAATAAAGTTATTTTGATCGTTTGCAATACTAAAGTGATCATTCAAGGAAACAATTAAAATGAATAAAAATATAATTTAACTTGCAAGAGTACGTTGTGCTTGGCTATTCAAAAAGTGATGTTCTGACTTGATGCATTGAAATATGCATAGCAGATTTCATTTAAATTTTTATTTGATCTAAGTATTCAGGATCCTCAGTTTACTATATTTTAAAATATATCAGTTATTTATTAACGTGAAAAACGACCTGTTACACCCCTTTCGGCCATATCAAATGTTGAAACTGTGAAGAAGTTGCGTTTTTAAGTTTTTTTTCTTCTTTTTGCCACTTCAAATCCCTTATCTGTTTGTTTCTAATAAACGGTCTTGCGTCCCTTTTTTGCTCACTGAAAGCAATCAAAACGAAATCTGTTACTCTCTGAGTTACCGCCTCGCATTCAACCATCTCTAAAACCCATCAAATGATATTTATTTTAAAACAAGGGTGGCACACAACTCGTTTCAAACTTAGCAACAACCGACGCATTTTTTTTTTCTTTCTTTTCTCTCCCCTCATCTTTACTGCTTCGGTGCAATAACCTGAGAATGTATGTTAACAGCCGACTCATTTGGGGTGGGACTGACACTCGCGGGACTTCTTCATGAGGGAGACGTCGACACCTGCACGTGGGATGACATGGCTCCAGACTTAATGCGCGCGGCGGTGACTTGAAAGGGTGATCAATTGGCTTGAAATTAAGCAAAGAAATAATTTTAGAACATCGCACCGCTTCTTCTCTTTTTTTATTTGACACCGTCGTTAATTAAAAGCAATTAATCAGAAATTTAGGATGGGATTAGAACTGCACGAGATTTTTACATACCCTTCCAGAGAATAATGGTTGGCGTTTCTTTTATTTTCTAAGAAGAAATTTAAGTTTAAGACTAGTTTTAAGACAAAGAATATTAGATGCTTTGAATCAGAACCTCTGGATTCTAAGGAAGCTCTTAATCGAGGAATAACGAACACTAAAAATCCCTGATTAGCGTAGTAAAATGATTCTTTAAATAATGAATCTGTATAATGATTCGATCATTTTCAGTATGAACGCTCTTATCGACGTAAATTCTGAATATATATATATATATATACAAAGATAATAACTGATATTGAGAGAATTATGCTTGATTAATTAAAAATTTCGGATGTTTTAAAGAAGACAAATTAAACACCAATTATGCTCTTTCTGAAGGTCATTGTTCTGCCGAGTTATAAAGTTCAGTATAAGCATAATTGGTGGTTCTGCGTGTGTTCTAACGATAATTAAATTAATGATAAGTGTTTGATTATAGTGGTGATTTTCAAATTGCGAATATCATGCCAGTACAATCCTTTTAACAAAGATCCGAACATAATTGCAGAGCGACGCTATATCCAGTGGTCTGACGTTAAAAGGTGTGGCACTCACATGTAAATTTGCAGTCAGTCAACTTGTGAAAACACCCCGAGGCATCCACCGACAATGCGCATAGACGACCTTGATGAAAAATTTAGGGAGAAAAGTACAGGAGGAATTTCTCCTATCGACGGTTCATCATTTTCTTGAGGAATAATGTGTCGTTCTCTCAATAAAAACCATTTCTTATTAATGACGTACATAGATTCTTTAATTCCAATCTCTCTCGGTACCAATATCTTCTATTTTTAGCTCAGCGTATTAAAATGAAACACTGAGAGCTTCGAAATGGATTAAGCTGCACTCTATTTAAAGTAGACTTAATTAATTTTTTTGTTGTTGTTGATAAAATGCACGCATTGATAATTGATAGCTCACATCCTTCTTTTAACTGATAGTTGTATTGTCAACAGTTGTGATCATAAAATTTAATACTTTGTAATTGTCTCTAAATATGTCAGCATTTATTGTCGAACATAATTTTAAGTTTGAAAATACTTAAATAAATTAAATAGTATATATAGTAAATTAAATAGTATATAAAATTAAATAGTATTTTAAAAATTCGAAAACAGGAATAATTCAGAATAATGAAAAAAAAAACATCGGTTAATGATTAAAAACATCTAGTTTTCATTTCATTATTCGTGAATGATTATTTAAAAAAAATTGGAAATTATGAGTGATATTTCTGAATCTTTATACTTATTGAGTAGATGTCTAAATGCTGATTTTATTGCAAGAATTTTATACTTTTTTAAAACTTTATTATGTAAGACTAAAAAAATAATTCCTCGATGCCTTTCGGGCCAAGTCACAAGTTAGAGTCATTATTTGAGTGTAAATGGTGGAGGTGCACATAAATTTGTCTGGTTGTATTGCCCAGAAGGCATTCCAATTCTATTTTTATGCACTTCTTCCAGAAGAGATTTGTCCCCATAAACTAGCTGCGTTGCTTCTTAAAAAAAAAAACTGTCTCCCAGATTAAATAGCGTCACTCTATAATAGGTCTGAATTATCTTCTTGAGTAATTAAGTTTCGAAGAAGGATAACATATTTATTTGTTAACTTTAATGAAAAGTTGAGGGACGAAATAAGTCATCTTAAAACATGCCTGAAACTAAAATACCTTTCTATCTCTATATATTTGGTAAAAAAGCAATAATGTATTTAAAAAAATTTATTAATGATTACATTTTTTTTTTTAATATTGAATTTTTTTATTTCATATTCTGACATCATATCAAGAGAGGATTAAACTCCCACCCCCATTTAAAATCGACTTTTACCTAATCAAATGGCGAAAATTATTTATTTTAATTCGTGTGTTTACAGCTTTCATGTAAGTTATGTTGAGACAAATTTGAAAAACAAAACGTTTTATTGAAAATGTCTTCCAGAGAGTTTGGTGAAATTTAAAATACTTTGATTTAAATTAAACTTTTAAGACCAGAATTGTAAAATAATAATAATAACGATTTTTAAACTATTCAACCCTTTGAAGGACCGATGGGACATCTAAGAACATTTAAACCAAAGATAATTTATTAAAATCGGTCTCGAAAGGGATAAATACAAAGTTTACCAGAGATGGTGATTTACAATGGGAGGGGAACACTGAATAATCTTCTAAAATTTATTCAATTTTAATCAGAATATATAGAGGAAACGTTTAATAGAGAAAATCGGTCTCGAAATGGTTAAATACAAAGTTTACCAGAGATATGAGACAGCTAGCGCGAAACAAAGTTTACCAGACAGCTAGCGTGAAAGGAAGGATATTTGAACTGCAAGCGATTTTCAGAACAAGGGGAGGGAAACACTGAATAATGTTCTAAAATTTAATCAATTTTAATCAAAATATATAGATTTTGGTAGCCTCAAAAATATTGCAAAAAAGAAAGAAAAAAAGTTCCACGATTTCGTTATGAGATAGTTAGGCAGCTGCCTACTTCTAAATCAACCCTAAGCAAATTGTAGGACTTCATAGAGAGGCATTTCAAAGTTCACTTGCTCCTAAAGGATATAGTAGGAATTTCCAAAGGCCACGTTTTGAGTGAAAGCTGAATCAGGCATGTGGAATTCTTGGATAGCTGATTGGACACGGATTGTGTGGCTTCCGGATGAAAGAGAAGTGTTAGAATGCCACTATTACATAAAAGACTCTTTTCGTTAAAAATTAAAGCGAACTCTTTGCATAATTCTCTAAATACCTTCTACTATTAATTAATTAAGGATTTTTTACCACTAATCTTATTGGTTTAACTTATAATTAATAATAACAATGAGCATTCGTTAACAACTTATCTGCTTGAATGCTAGTATTATTATCAGACTCCAATTAATTGAAATTCTTTGTTGCTATTGCAAGTTTTATTTCTGCTGCACCTCGAAGATTTAAAACTGATTCAAACCAACGTCCAAGAAAAAAATCCTTATTTTTGAAAAGTGAAAAAAAGAAATCGCTTATTAATAAAAAGTTTCTATCAATCTTCGATAAATAGCATTTGTCATGTTCACCATCATGAACGCTGTAATCAAGGTGGAGCTATTTCAGTAATTGTTTTTTTAATCAATTTTTTTCCCATATCTTTGAAACTAATCCTCTATTATGTGATTGCTTATATTCGTTTATTCATTCATATTCTTTGATTAATTTACAAAATAAGTCAGCATACTAAATAATTAGTATTTAATTATTCTGGAGCTGTTAAGGCATTCTTGAAACTTTTTTTTCCTCTTTAAAGAAAAAAAAATAACTAAAAATAATTTTAAAAGTTTTGAAATGAATAATCACTTAATGTCGACATTCAAACCGGAGATAATAATTATATTCTGTAGTTTTATGTTTTTTTAAAAAAAATTTAAAACAGTTACGAAAGAGTGATGATTACTTTTTTTTCCTTCTGATATTCCGGTATCAGTATAGTAAATCGCCAATGCTTTTCATCGAATTTTCCAGCTCTTTCCTTTCACAACGGTTTTTTCTTCACGTGGACGGCCTGCCGATCGGAGGAGTACAGTTAAAACGCACGACAGAAACCAATGAATGCATACGGTCACCCGATAGTGCACGTGCTCTAAAGGCATAAGGAAAACAAAGCGTCGTTGACGCGCAGTCACACCGGGGGATGAAATCAACTCGAATTTAAGCATGGGGGAAAAAACAAAAAAAAAAGCGAAACAACCGCAACTCATGAAAGGAAATATGTGGCTGGGATGTGGCAGAGGCACGTGCTTGGAACACGTGACCGTGCTCTCGCATCCCCCCCTCCTCCGGGTTTCCCGCCTGTTTCTCCTCTCTGGCTTTCACTGTCGGCTTTTATTTTTCTCCGTTTCGTTCTCTTCCTACCAGAATTGCAATGAAAACTGATAGGAGCTTCTCCTAGAAGACACGGAAAGAAAGAAGAGTGCATTAGAAAGAGTTACGGTTGCAGTTCTTCGATAGCTGATACTGAAAACAGATTGTTGTCTGCACGGGGAGTAATAAATTTCTGTAGTGAATTTTTCAATTGGAAAAAAGAAATCGAGACTAAATTCCGAAGTCTTTTCAGATGTCGTTGGATGTTCTTATAAATATAAATATATATATTAGTTTGCGTGAATAAAATGTTAGTTTTTATAAAAAGTGATTTCTTTCAGAATGTGAACAAAATATCAATATTTCTTAATGGTGGGCTTTTTTTTCCCTTCATTGAAACTAAAAAAAAAAAAAAAAAAAAAAGAACATGAGTTTCTCAATTTACCTCGTACTTTTATTTTCCGGTTAATTTGAAAGTTATGTTAGCCATTTTCATGTAATGTGGTTAACCATTTTCTTCCAGAATATTTTTATTTGCATCCCACTTGCTCCAATATTTGATGTAAATAAAATAAAGTAACAAAGTAATTATAAACAAATACATGACATAATTTTTTTATATGGATTGTTTCTTATGTTAATTTTATTGACTTGAATACTGATCAAAATTCTAAATAATGAAAACATAAAATAAAAAATTTAGAAATGATTAAATATTTAACTAGTGAAATATGCGGGGGGAATAAAGATAAAAAATTCAGAGACTAATACATTTCTTAATAATTTATTAAGGAAAAAATTAATGAGATTTTAAGAAGGTTAATTAAACTTGAATGATTTTACTGATTTGCCTTCTGGCTGAATTATATGTTAGAAATATTTCGTGAGTAAAATTCTTGTGAGGATAACTATTTCAAATTTGATATGTAATTAACAGGTTTTTAATATAAACTATTTAGTATTGAATTAAGGGAAGAAACGTGAAAATTATGGGCAATCAATTAAAACTCGCGGCAAATTCGAGGTAATTTTATATCTTTTATTAGAATATCCAAATCTCCCTGGTTGATCTGATCTATTTATACACTTAAACATTACGCTGGAACTTTCCGCCATTTTTAAGCTTAGAGTATTGTTGTGCAATTTTAAAACATTGTTATTTATAACTTAATACTATCGAACGAAGTTTTTTAATTATAATATAATTTCTTAAGCATAGTCTTTTTGAATTCTGCAAACGCCCTGTTAATTTTTCATAAGTAGTTTTTTCTGCTTTACGCCAAAACAAAATTACGCTTTCCTTATAAGACAGATTATTTTAAAACTTTTTATTTAATTAGCAAAATCAAATTGAATATTATTCAGAGCAAATTTTTAGTTGGTTATATGAATAAAGTGTATCTATAGAATAAATAGCTAAAGTGTAGCTATATATAGAATGGATTTCGTGAAATATTAAGGACAGAGACTAAAAACGAACAATTTCATTAATGTCATATTGCTTCAGTGTCAATAATTTTTGAATTGTTTAAATGACAATTTGCATGGCGAAATGTTTTTTAATTGTTTTTATGTATCTGTAGGATTTCGTTTATTAACAATACAATCAATTCATTCAGCATCGAATGCATATTAGAAAAACCTGTATTATGTAACATTTAAATGTTTATTACATTACATTGTGGAAGCACATAATCCCCCCCCGACACTCACAAAATTTTCAGTGAAGTCTAAAATAAAATTGATTTATTTGAAATATTCAAGAATAATGCATATATCGAAACGCCCGCAATTCTCCTCATATGTTCGGATTTCAAATTGATTTCTCGTCTCTCTCATTCTCCACCCACATTTCCACATAGTTCTGATGTATTTTCACAAATATAAGATCGAAAATCTAAAAGTTTGGATTTTCTAATATTAAGTGTGATGATTATTTTAAAATAGAAACCATTCAATCCGAATGATTTAGTGAAGGGAAAATTAAACTTTTTTCTATTCTCATCTTTTTTTCCAACTCTCGTTGGTGGATATTGGTAAAAGTGAAGACTTCCAAAAAGAAAAATAATAATCGGCTTATATAATTTTTCATCTTATTTAACTAAGTATAAAATACCCAAGACTTTTTATTCCAAAATTTACAATAGGTTTTTTTAAAATATTTGACTAATCCTTATCAGTGGCAAGTGTTTTTTAACTTTAAAAATTTGAATATCTTTGATTATTAATTGTTACTATGACCTTACTGGGAGAATAGTTTATCCTCTTGCCTTGTGAGAAATAACATTGATACGACCTTGCCAGCACATTTCAATAGATAACAAGCATTTATCTCTTTCGAAAATTTCATTTCGACTAAAAATAGTTTTTTAGGACAGTTTTCAGATTTCAGCCTTATCAGTGGTGCGTTTGTTTTCAGTCCTGTTATCCCAGGTTTGGTTAAGTGAAAGCTTGTATATATTCTAAAAAAATGGGATATTGGGATCCCCGAAAATTCACTTTTGCATGCATGCTTTGAAACCCTGATTAGAATCTTGTAAATTATATAACATTCATTTTAGGTTCTTCTTGAACTAATGTAATGATTCTTTCTCTCCTTAAATTTATAGTTGCTAATTGATTTTTTTGTAAACTTTACCAAAGAAATATCATGGTATTTTATAATATATCATGGTATAATAATCATGTTATATCATGATATAATCATGGTATTTATAATTTTTATAGAATGAAAAAAAATTAGTATTGTCTAATTTTGATATTCCACGGAATTTAAATTCGTGAGTTAGTATTTTTTTTATTTAAAAAAATTAAATAGTTATTTTACATTTATGAAAATAATTTTAGATCTCTGTGTATCCTGTTAGTAACTGTATTTAATGAATTAATACTTCAGATAAAAAAATTATTTCTGCAAGCTTGACATACATGCTTGTGTCGGAAAATTGAAAAGTAATCATTTACTATCATTTCAGCAAGAAAAAAGAAATTTCATTTTTTGAAATGTTTGCTTAAGAAAAGAAATAAAAAAACTGTTTTTATTAATGAATAATACCACATTAAGAATCGGTACTCAGTTATTTATATATTTTAAGAAAATTTTTCGTTGATAAAGGCAATTATTTTATTGCAACTTTGAAATTTTTAAAATTAATAATTTTTCCTATTATCTGTTTGTATAAAATGTGAACTTGTTAAATTTCCGTTTTAATTTTATAATAGAATTTGTCAAAAAAATATTTTTCTAGTATTTGTTATACAATTTTATAATCGTATTTATAATATGTATCTTCCTATATATATATATATATATATATATATATATATATATAATGAAGTTAGAAAAGCTGTATTATTTAGTACATCAAGCTATAAACTCAAAATAAATTTTTTAAAATCAACGGTGAGGAGAAAAAAAACATATCAAAGCTGCTTTCTTTAAAACGAAAGTGATCCGATTGACTTCAATAGTATTGAGTCTGCTGATTCATCTCATGGTAGAAGGTTACATCCTTTTTGTCCACATCTTCCACTTGAGAGATGCACCACGAAAACGAATCGTCATTACCATTAAGCCGCCTTTCAAAATTACTCTTACTTGTTCCCAGTACCCTGCGAAAAACAAGCGCATTCCTCCTCTGTACGAATCACGTGTTGTTTACTCTTTCCATCCTCCATCCTTCTTTTTACCATCGAGATAGATCCGCGAGAGTTCCGCGTTCTCTCTCTCTCTCTCTCTGTCCCCCTTCGACGCAACGGAAAGTGTAAAGGCAGAAGCCAATAACAGAAGCTTCTGGATTCGACCGGCCTCACTAGTCAGCAGTTGGGCGTAAACAGGGGCTCGGGAAGTTTTAAGGCTCTTTTTTTTTCTCTTTTTCTGGATTATTTAGGCTCTCGTCCTATTTATTCAGTTTTCCTTACGGTGCTATGTTTTTGGTCTTTCGTACTTGAAATAAACGAAGGGAAAGCATCGTAATTGTCCAGAAATCTAACCTTGAAATTTTTATGAATTCCTGAGTTTTGTATCTACCTGGGTCTGTAAAAAACTTTTTAGACAACTATCAGTTATCAGTATATCTATTATCAGTATGTGAACACGGTAACTAAAGGAGTCATTATATCTGAATTGTAAATTTAGAGATCTATGCCGACTTTTGGACAAAATCTGTCAGTGGCAAATCTGTTCAACCACTCTTGACCTTATAAATATTATACCACCCCCCGACTTGGATGGATAAAATTTGACTTATTTTCACCACGGCACTTGTTGACTTTTTTTTTTTTTTGAAATTTTGCATCACATTCTTCAGCATGTTGCTATTATTCGTTTTGTTTATTCATGCTTATATCAAAGTGTAGCAATAAAATCAATAAGCTAATTAAATGAAAATTAGTATTGGCTATATTGGCATCGAAACTGTAGAATTGTAATTCAAAACTGTAGATTAACGATAAAATATTATTAATAAAATAAATTAAGATAATAAGTGGTATAACATGGATAAATGGCCACCAAGACATGCTACTATTTTTCGTTCCCATGTTATATTTTTGTATTGAGACCACTTTTAAATGAACAGGTGTTTTCTTCCATAATGCCTTCTTAAAGTCGTATCTACATCCTTTCTCCATTATCCCCGTTAGTTATGCTTCTAAAAAGGGTACACTTATTTTATATAAACATAAGCCTTTTAAGATCATTATTTTTTAAAAAAATATATATGTTTTAAGACTATATAGTGGCCATCATTTCGGTTTTGAATTTATATATCTTTCTTAGGGAAAAAAAAATCAGATAATTATTTTGTGTGTTTTCATTTTTCAGTCCATGATAATTATTGGTAATATTTTGTGAAAAATATTAGTTTATTTCCCTAATTTTTGGTGGTGTTAGCATTAATAAATTATTGATTACTTTTGTTGTAAAGAAAATATAGTACAGCTGTTAAGGATTGAGATTAAATATCTAATTCACAATTCATCATAAATCGTATTTTTGTTCATCTTGTAATGTATTGTTCATGAATAATATATTTTATTTCTTAATTATGGTTTAGAATGAAAAATTCATTTTTAAGAGTGATCTCATCGAGTTTTGAAATTAAATTTTCGAAAAATCAGTTTATACTTGTGTTGATTTCGTATAATTAGTTACTTTAATGTATTTAAAAATGAGTGAAATCATGAGTTTTCTACAATTAACAGAGAAAAAATTATTGAAAGTTTTATTACTTATAAATATTATGGAAGCTTCAGAACTTCTTTTTTTCATATAAATAATAAGAAATAATCTTTAGAGATGTCTCTTTAAAAATACGGAGCTTTTAATTTCTACCTTGAATCATCTGAAAGCACTTACTTTGGACAAAGAAATCAGTGAAAATATACGCATTACTCAATTAGCGCCCCGCTCATTTCGCAACCTACTTTGGCAACTTCTTCTATTCCTTGAATACGTAGTAGGAAAGAAATAGCAAGTCTGAAAATAACACTTGGGATATGTACTTGTGGGCTATTACTTAAGTTATTTTTAAGGGGAAAAAAGATATTTGAGGTACCAACTGGAAGTTCATCGGTCTGTTTGTTTTTGAAATGACCTTTGACAGCAGTTTCCTCCATGTTTTGACATTTGAATCTAAAGCTAAATTAATAGAAACAGCAGACCTCCTGTTGGTTGCAGTTAAAGTGAGTAGAACTTATGGGCTGAATCCTGAGTTTTACTAGAACTCAGACGGTTACGAGACATTAGCTGTTGGAAGGAGGAGGGATAGTGGTTAATAGAATGTCAAAATAAATATATTTAAGAAGTCAAACACAATGAATTAAAAGAAAAGAAAAGCTGGGATAAATGATATTCTATATTTTGCTATAATATTTTTAACTTCTTATTATATTAATGTATTTTAACAATATTTACAACAATATCTTTATAGATTGACGTTTGATTTGTAAATTGTTACATACATAGTGAAAAAATCATTTAAAATTTTCTATAGAACTGATCATTGGAACAAGAAATAATAAATTCGATACGTAGTTACTTCTTAGGTAAAAAATGTTTACTAAGAAAGAGGTTTAAAAAAATTGTTACATTTTTAAATAAGTATTTGTTAAAATATCAACTTTTTACTCAGTGAATTCCGACAACGGTAAAAAGAAATTCTATTGAATATGTTTTATTTCGGTGCATGTTTTTCTAATTTTAATAAATTTTTTAAAGCACTATGCTTATTTTACAACAACATTCTTTATTATTTTAGTTCTTTATTTATATTTACACGCCTTGTGATGATATTAAATACGTTTTGTTGTATGTTGCCTCAAATTAAGAGTAAAATTTAAAAATAAAATAAATCAAACCTCATAAATCATCAAACTACGATATTTCGAACCTGAGGCTCGAATTTCTTTTTTAAATGTATTGTCACCTTGATTCATCATTACTGTTTTAATTAAGAATGATTATTTTTAATAAGTATTAAAAGTAAAGCAGAAAAACTCTGCAAAAACAATTTTTTGAAGTTGAAACTGATTATTTCAAAAAAAAATTTAGCACTATTAGTTTCTTATAAATAAAAATTGGTGAAACATGGAATATTTTATTCAAAATACTTAAACGAAATGTCTAATCACTTTAAATGTTGTCCTTTAATAACACAGTTTTTATGCTTTTTTAGGGGGGAGGGGTGAATTCCTTGGGGGAGGGAGGGAATGAGAATTTATAAGATCTATTGATATCAAAGTGAGCAAAATATGTTTTTTTTTTCATCTATTTAGATGGGGGAGAACGGCGGTGTTTTGAATCTATTTCTTTGTAATTTAAAATCATTTTGTATAATTTTATTTGAAAACAAAAATGAATTTATTCGTATTTTGACCTTAATTTCAACTGGAAATTTAAAATATAGTATACTCAAACTAAACTGTATCTTTGAAAAATGTCGTTGGTGATTTTCAAGCTTTATTAGAAGATGTGTATCAAAAGAAACATGTTAATTCATAGTATTCATAATCAACACTATAAAATTAGAAAAAAATATTATTTATTTGTAGTGAACCGCAAATAAAAAGGAAAAAAAAATCCCGCCATCTGCTACTTCAAATTTTTTATTAATTCAAATTAACTATTAATTCTTCGTGTTTCTTTCTTTGAAGAAAAATTACCTTCATAAATTACTTAAGAATGTCTGTATTATCTTCATCTAAGTGAAGATTGAGTGCATTAATAATTATGTTAGGTAATGTTTTACTTTCGTTCGTACACATTTAAGTGCATGCATTATTCAGTTGTAAAATAGTGCTTTTAGATTTAATGACCTGTTGGTACTTTAATTTCATTATTTTTTTAATGAAAGTCAATAATTTATTTCAATACTTAAACTAATTGCTTAAATAGTGTGTACGTGACCCACGTGATGGGATGACCTTCTTGTAGATGCATACTTTGGCCCACCCTTAAAAAAAACGCGATGTGGAACACGTTGGGGCTGAAACACTCACGTTTACGATTTTCAACGTGGGCTCTGTTTTTACGGAAAACATGTATCGCCGTAGTATACAATTCGTAGATTGTGTAAGCCACGTGGCTGTACTGTCAAATGTGTTTTTCTGTTTAATATTCAGGTACTCGAATATGTCACTATCTGCACTCATTTATTATGGGACAAAAGATTAAAAACAACTTTAAAATTTTTCAACTATAGTACAACGCATTTCATTCACATGCAATGCACATTTCGTGTTGTAATTGAGTTTGATTCTAGGAATTTTTTCTCAAATGCTGTCATACATGAATAAGTACAGGCATCTTTTGATTAAAATATTTACAAGAAATCAGGCTATCTGGAAAAAAAATGAGCCATATATCTAATTTCATGGATGAAAATCAATATGCATAGATAGATCTAAAAAATGTTTTAACTCATCGCTAGTTCTCTTTTGTTTCAGTCTGAAAATAAAAATTTGGGACATTTTTTTTTAAATCTGAGAGACGGTGAATTTTGTGACTAAATTTTTATCATGTCAGAACATGATGCTGTTTTTAGGATGAGGTTTTTGGCGTCAACAAAAATCCGTAGGCGAAAAATGAAAATTTTACTATCTGCACGAGAATCTCAAAAAATCAGTTTTTAATAGCGTGATGCCATTGCATTTACAAAAACTCTGATTTGAAAAAAAATAAGTGAATGACTTCAGCAAATAAAACCTAGAAATGTGTCATTCTGAGCGCGTGATTATATGAAATGAAATAAATAGGAAATGTGATGTTTTTTAAACAACAAACTTCGAGACGAAGTATTTTTGATCGTTTGCAATACTAAAGTGACTCATTCAATGAGACCATTAAAAATCATAATGCTTGAATGAATTTAAATGCTTGGCCGTTCAAGAAATTACGTTCTGACTGATGATACATTGAAATATGCAGAGGTGATTTCATTTTAATCTTTATTCAATGCTCAATTTTTTTAAAAAAATATATATGTCAAAATATATTAAATTTAAAATTGTTCGATATTTAATTGATATGGTGTTTTAATAATTTTTGAGGCTATGATTGTGATTTCTAGTTTTATGCCTTAGCAATACATCATATCTTCCAGCATTGTATTTTTTCCCTCGTTCTCACGTTTGCTAGGGAAGATGTAGTTTTGTCATCACTTTATCATTACTCATCTCGTATGCACTCAGCATTACGTCACACTTATGAGAGCTAGTCAGCAGTGCTAATCTCTCCGTGGCGCTTGTTTCTTTCACTTTTTTTTTCTGGGCCGATCCTCGTTGTGTAAGCAAACACATAATGGCGGCTAAAAGCCAACAAATAAACTGCGCAATTGGAGGTGATTGTTGCAGGGAAGGGAGAGGGGGTCCCCGTTGCCATATTCAGAGGGCAAGGAGAACAAGAATTTCTTCCAGGAGAGTTCAACAACAACTGTTGTAATGCGTAGCGTTCTTGTTGTGTTCGAATCGAGAACGTTTGCGTGTCGCCTACGTTTACCGCAGAGGTGGAGAGTGAGTTCGATTAGAAGGCACGTGACATTGCCAGCGTAAACTGTAACCTTGACTGGATAATTTTTTTTTTCTGTTCTGAAACAGCACATGACACAATTGGTTGCTGTAAATTGACGAGACTAGCGCACGTTATTCAGTTTTTGCTTTGATTTAATGACATTCATGTATAAGAGAGACTATAATGATTAACATTAACATTTGTTCAGGAGACAGGGATTGTCACGATCCAAAACTCGAAATCATCTAGATATATAAATTATAAATTATACAATTTTCAATAATGTAATGTCACTTTATGTAAATATGTAATTTGAATTGCGGTTCTATTTATTTTTAGTAGTATGTATGTGAAGAAAAAAAATTAAGATTGTAAGTGTTATAAATCTATTTTTCTTAATGACCTTCTGAAATTGACTGTTTTACTCATATTGATGAATTAATCATTCTTACTTTTATAAAGTATCGGTAATAAATCTAACTTTTTATGTGAGAAAGACTGTAAACAAATTTTTATAACATTTATAATAAAGCAGCCTTTAAAAAATAGTTTAAAAAAAACGTTTGTAAAATAATTTAAAAAATTATAGCATGATTAAAAATCAGATTCGCACAGTTTTTATGATATATTTAGTAAAATTAATGAAAAAAGCAGAAAGAGTTTAATTAAAGTTTTCAAAATGAAAACTTCTTTTTTTAAACGCTCTTTTTTTATTATCGTGAATCATGGGAAGGGGGAGGGGTCCAGACTTTAATACATGAGGGTCAAGATTTATTTATTTGTGTGTGTGCTTACAAAAAAAATTTCAGAGCAAACATTACTTTGCTCTGACGGGCTTGCGTGATATAAGAATAGTTATAAAATTTTCCAAAATTATTTTTTAAATACAATTTAAATTTTTATGAGATTTAAATTAATGCTTTTTGTAATTTTCGGGTTATATTTTAGTGTAACGAATTCCAACTTAGTGTATCTATATTCCATACAGCCAAGTAGAAATTAACAGAAAAATTTTAGAAGCCGTGAAATCTATACTTTTTTTAAATTAAAATTTCTTTTATTTATGTCACTCATTCACGATTTATAAAACTTACGTTCTTAAATAATTTATATAATATGTTTTATAAAATTTTCTGTTACATTACACTTCTAAGGGTTTTATGTCATTTTTTTTATTCCTGCAGACCAAACTAACAAAAACAATTATAGTTTAAAAAAAATCACCACTATGAGCTTTTAATTTTATGTTTGAGTCTTAATATTTATTTTAATTCTAAAATTAAAATTTAAAGAATAACAAAATTGAAATCTTTTGAATAGGAAAGAAAATGTTCTTTTGTTTTGAAAATGCTTTTGTAATGCTCTCTAGTAATTCTTATTATTTTCTTTTATCAATGTGCCAATGTAGATTTTGAATGTGGGGAGGGGGAGGTGGTCAGTGCGGGAGAACTTTTCAGGAAGCACAAAGGTGAAGCTATCTTACGGATCGCCGAAACACAGCCACGTGTTCTTTTAACTCAAGGTCCCTCAGTCTGGAAGCACGCCAAATGTTGGCGACGACTTTCGTCATGTGCTCGCACGTGGACACGTGAGACCTCGATACGTCCGTCACGTGCTTGGCATGCACATTGAGGGTAGGGTTGCAACATTTGGCCACTTATCCTTCCAATATTTATCACCTCCATTCGACATTGCAAGGTGAACGCTGCTGCTGATCATTAATATTCTTTTCCTTTTTCTTTTATTTTCTTTAGAAAATCGTAGGTCTTTTTGGCGACTGTTATTCATCATTAAATTTTTTTTGGAGCATGAATAAATTAATTTCCGTTATAATTTTTTTCTTCAACATTTTATTTAAAGTAATTATTTATTTTTTACTTTATATTATGCGTGGGCAAATAAATGTATTATGCATTGTTAAGCATTTAATTCATATTGTGAATTTAAATTCAATTCTAAATTTCTATTGCTTTGACAATCAATATGATTTTTTTTGTTAAAAAAACAAAGGTGATATTTATTTTCTAAAATGTGATGGAGTTTTAATGAAAAAAAAAATTCAAAATAATGGAATCTATATTTATAAACAATATCCTCTATGTGATTAATTAGTTATCATTAATTATAACCGACTAATCGCATAAACTGGAACATATGCACACATATATACGCATACCTTCATTTTATATTTTCAGAAAACATTTGTCAGTTGATTTAATTAAATTGATTCAAATGTGTAGCGCCACTAGATAAAAAATTTAAGGAAAAATAATAATTTCGAGATTATTTAATTTTAATACTTAGTGGATTAAGTCGTAACATGCTAAAAAGTATGAAAAAGATTAAAATAAAAATACTTTTTAACAGACCATAAAAGAGTATTTTAAATTTTTTTATTAAATTAATTCAATTTTTTTCATGTACTTAAGTTTTGCTTATAAAATTTAAAATTATATGAGTAAGTAAAAAACAAAAAGATTAAAATGAAATCTGCGATGCATATTTCAGTGTATCATGTCAGAACATAATTTCTTGAACGGCCAAGCATTTAAATTCATTCAAGCATAATAATTTTTAATTGTTTCATTGAATGAGTCACTTTAGAATTGTAAACGATCAAAAATACTTTGTCTCGCATTGATTGTTAAAAAAATATCGCATTTCCTATTTATTTCATTTCAAATAATCACATGCTCAAAATAATGTTTTTCTAGGTTTTATTTGTTGTAGTCTTTAACTTAATTTTTAAAAAAAATCAGAGCTTTTGTAAGCGCAATGGCAGCATGTTATTAAAAGTTGATTTTTCGAAATGCTCGTGCAGATAATAAAATTTCAATTTTTCGCCTACGGATTGTTTAATTTTTGCTTACAGTTTTTTGAATTTTTCGTCTACGGATTTTTGTTGAAGCCACAAACCTCATTCCCAAAATAACATCATGATCTGACATGATTAAAAAAAACTGAAAACTTATTTCTAAACTCTGAAAATTGCCTTTTTCAGACACTAAAATACTGATATTAAATATTTTTGTAAATATCGGAAAGTATTCATTTGATCGTAACGTTAGAAATTAAAATGCTTTGTTGTAGGCTTTCTTCAATACGTTATTCCTATACTATTCATATTATTCTGATCGTCGGATAAACGGATGTCTGTTACATTTTCCTAAGTGAAAAAAAGAAAAAGAAGAAGAAATCGAATTAGAATTTTGGTTCGTTCAGACGGTTTGTCGCTCAAATTCTTGCAAGTGAAAAGGCGGGGGGGGGGGGCTTCTTAACGCACTGGTGTTAATCGACGAAAATCACGTGTAAATAAATGCCCTTCGCATGTGCGAAATGGGAATCACGCTATTGAGAACTATGCGAATCGGGGACAAGGTCAGTTAGTCAACTGTGTTGATGACGTTAGGTTTGCTGTTGAACTTGAGGCTTAGGAAACAGAATTCAGTATTAGCTCACTGCTGGAGACATATTGATCCCCTCGATGTGTTTGCCAAACTAAAAAAAGCCCTCATCTGAAGGTTAGGTGTTAATGACAAAAAAGCGATGATGATGCTGGTGGTTGAGTTTTAAACACATACGTTGCCCACCCCCGAAATGCTGATGGTTTCTTCGGGAATGAAACTTTCTAGTTCGTAGTCCAATTTAAAAACCCTATTAAAGACTTAATTCCGTATTGTTATCCAGTATTGGATTTTGTCTTTTCGTACTTTGCTCTGACTACCCCGAAGATATCATGATTCCGCAATTCTTTTTCAAAACCACTGCGAGAGAAATTTATAAAGAAGCAGTTGTGTCTGATAAGAAGATGAAAGTAAGTTTAATTTTGTTTAGTAATTTTTTTTTGTCCATTAGATTTTTTTTATCTGAACATTAGAATTCAAAACAACAATTTGTTATTTTTTAAAATATTGCTTTTAGACTTTAAACTTTTTTTTTGGATTTGATGCAGTTAACTTGACTTGCCTCAGATAAACAATGCAATCATCAATTATTAGCTAAATGCTGAAATTAGTATTTTTTAGTTTTTGAAGATGTTGAAACTTTAAATATATTTACTAGAATTTTGTTATATAATTGCTTTTAGAAAGGAAAATAAGAAAGATTTTTTTAAAAATCATCAAGAATTCGGATTATTGCCTTATTTTATCTTTCGTGAAATGCAATGGGTGCTTCTACTACTAAACTTTGCCCATTAATTAAACTATTTTTATTATTTAACCCATTAATTTAATTATTTTAATGAAAGTACACTTCCATAATTTTCTGATAAATTCTATCTCTGTATCTGATATTTCGCAGTTGTATTTAAATAAAAAAAATATATACTACATGAAATAGCCACAATTTTCAATTTGTGAGCAAATTTATCTTTTTTTTTTTGTTAAATAATTTTATAAAACTGATTATTTATCCATCAGGTGGATTATCATACTAAGTTACAAAATCCCTAAATGTGGACTGGCATTTTGTTATTTAATTGATAGTAAGATAAGCGACCTTTAGCGATTTTGATTCTAATTGTTTTTTTTATTTTTTTGATTGCAAAGAGTTTCAAATGAATTGGATTTCGCTAATATTATTATTTCTTAAACTTCCTTCAGAAAAGCCTTATTTTTCTTTTGATACCCTTCTGCTCTCAATCAGAGTCTCCGGCCTGCAATAAAAATCATCAAATCCATACCCTGTTTATTTTAATAGCTATTTAGAAATAATCTTACTAGTATTTATAATAATTATTGAAGTATTTTTATTTTGTGCGAATAAGGCAAAAACATTTATAGTATGACAAAATTTAATTTTAAAATAATGGTTAAACCCTCCAAAACAAAGTTATTACTTAGTCCTATAACTTATAATTAATAGGATACTTAATAATAATTTAAATTTTTTTATTAGTTTTAATATTTTGCATAAATATGGATTAATTAGCTGCATTTTTTTCGAAAAGATTTCTGCAATATGAAAAGATTGCCAATTTGAGAAAAATATAAAAGATTTCTTAGAATACCGACATTAAACGAGATAACCTACTTTTCTCGTTAATTGGACTTCAGATTTTACCATTTTTTTTATAAATCCCGAAACGAATAAAAGGAGAAAACTGGTATTAATCTTCGAAATCATTCTCTTCATTAGATATCGGACGCTATAAAATGTTTCGGCAATATCAATTTCATTGAGAAGAAGAAAAAGAAATAACCCATTCGAATTCTTTATTGTTGTCGTTAGAGACGCTTAATGAAACATATTCAGGGTTTTTTCGAAATTAAAGAAAATATTTCTATTAGAGTCCGCGGCGAGATACGTAGAATAAAATATAAAAAAGAAAAAGAAATCTAAACGGTTTTTGATGTAGATTCCGTTTGCTTTCTCTTTCCCCTCTTCGATACAGAGTTGGCGAAATTGCTTTGGCGCGACTCGTATCCTCACGGTAACCTCGATCCGAACAAGACAAGAGGAAAGTACGCATGGACTTACCGCGGCGAGTTATATACTCCGAGAGTGTTCGCTAAGTAAAACCGCATCGAGTTTTGGGGATTACTGTAACCTGAAGCATCTTTTCTCTCATGGTCGCGCGTGCATCTCGTGCCAACTTAAAAAAAAACAAAATTTGGATAAACTTTCTTTGTGTGCTTGTGATTATTCTGTATGGTGAATCTTAACCTGTTGAATGAAGGACTGTGAAATCCCACTGAGAAAAGTGAGTTATATTACTTTATTTCATATGCAGGTTGAAAAATGCATTTCTATCGGCATTAGAATATGTTTGGTTATGCAATTAAAATTCTGAATAAAATGTTTTTATAATATTATGAAGTTCTCTTGTAATATTTATTTCAAAAGTAAAATCTTAAATTTATGTGCGCATATGTTGCTAATTGGTTTTTATGTGAGATCTTAACAAAATTCGGATAAACTTAAAATCATAGCATTGGATTCGTCTTGTAAAATTAATTAATTATGTTTTAAAAAATACGGATGAAACTAAATCATTACACAGATTTGCCTGTAGGTTTTTCCTGTCCAACGTAAGTGATTTTAAATGTAGGTGACGTTGTAGTAGTTTGTAAATAATCATCATACACTCCTATATGCTCCCTGGGGAACTAACTTTACTGCAATATATTGACTCTAAGCATTCATTAAGACTGTAGTATAAAATGAAACGTGATATCTTATATCCGCCCCTCTTAATCTATTTTCAACTAAAAAAAACTTGTGAAACTTCCGAAAATTGAAAATTAAATAATAAATGAAAATATGTTGTATTATTGAGATCGTATAAAATACTAATCCACAATTAAAAAAGTCGCGATTTAAAATAGGATTTTTTGATGAAAGTAATAAATGTCAGAGAAAAATTAACAAACCCAAAAATATTGGGAGAAATTATGATAAAACTTAAAAAGATTCGGATTTGAATAATAAAGAGTTGCATGAAATTGCAAATAGTATATTTTTCGAGAACTTGAACAATTTTGTGGCAGCAGCAGGCCAGCACGCTAAAATACTGCCAAATTAAGTTTTGAGTTTTATTGATTGTTTAATTTTATATGTAACAATTTTTTACTAAAAAAATTAAATCTATTCATAATAATGTCAATGTGATAATATGATTTTTTTTCTGATAAAGTTTCAAGTAATTGGATAAAAAATATTTACAAAAATATTTTATAGAAAAGTTGTATGCTTAAAAGGAAAGCAATCTTGCATAAAGTTTAGATTTTAAGTAATTATTTTCTGTGATTTATATTCTGATTAGAAAAATAAGAATAGAACTTATCGGCTGAAACGACTTTGAATTTCAGGTCATTGTTTGTTGAAGAACGACCGAAAGTGATTGACCTTGAATAATCTGATTGTTCAGTTAGTATAATCATGATGGCACAGATCTCTTCAATTCCTACCCATTATAAACATGATATAAGTAATAATTGTCTAAAAAGGTTTTTATAAAATATTTAGAAGAGCTGAACATTTTTGAAGATCCCAAATTTTAAATTATAAAATCCTGAATTTATTAAGTGCTTGTGGCATTTGTTAAGTACCTTTGAAGATAATTTGTAACCTTCATCTGTTAACCACTTAACCGGTTTGCCCGCACACCGTACGTGCATCTATTTATCGAATTTTGATAGTTGTTAACAAAAAATAAATCATTCATAACAATTAATTTAATAGTAAAATGTCTTCGAATACGTAGATAAGCCACATATTCCATGGATTTCCCTTTGAATCAAAATAAGAAAATATTCCCAAAGTAGAAGGTGTCTTCTTATTTAGATAGTAAGGAAAATAACCAGTTAAGGGGTTAAATCAATTTTACATACATTTAGTTTGAAGTTAAATGAATAATTCTTATACAATGCTATTTATTACATATAAACTTTAAAATTTAAATGGCTCTATTAGTAATTTTGGAAATTTCAAAAAAACCCGATGATCACATAATAAGTGCTATCATTAAAATGAATGGAAAAGGTTCCAATCGTTAAAAGGGGAAATATGTTTGATTGAAGTGCAAGTTTCCCTGCACTTAAAATGACTTTTATCACAGAGATCATAGTACGGAAGCCCGTTGACTCGAGGAAAAAGTGCGATAAATTTCACAGGCTTCGTGCTACAGATAAGCGCGCTTAAACGAGACTTTTTATTAAAAAAAATATTATCATCCATCATCGTCTTGGAAACGATGATAACACCGAAAAAACGTGACTAAATACGAACTTCAAATTCCGAAGTTTCACTTTGCGACATCTGTCGTCATTGCTTTTGTATATCAGTCTGCCCCGAGTTCGGCAGAACTCAAAACGCTGATTAAACCAGTTCGAGTGAACAGACGGTTAAATCCTTGTTCAGAATCAGCTGCTCATGTTATCGGTGCGTAATGTTGCGAGGTTGCAAAATTGCAGCTTGTTTTGCAATCTTTTCAGTTCTGTTGTCCGAATTATCCCTACTATGATGGGAGAATTTCCCTACATGGTTTTTAATCGCTTTTGTTGTTCTAAAAGTGGTTGTTCGCTTCAGAATAGATTTTATATCGGGGGGTCGTTGTATCAAACGATTTTTTGGGAGAAAATTTATTTTTTGGTTCTGTTAACTTCCTGATTGATTGTGCTGTTGCGAATAGCAATGGTAATTGTTAGAAGTCATCAGATCTAATAGGGAAAAAAATTACATTTTTAAAATTTTTGATTTGAAAGGAGTGGTACAGAAAAAATATATATGTTTTTCTTTTTAACCTCGGTGTACTACTAAAAGTTTGAGTAGCTTAATAAATATTTAAATTATTCTAAATGAATGTATTCTTGAGCTTTTACCATCTATGCAAATGTTATCACGAATGGTTTTTTTAATCAAATATAGTAAAAATTAGCCCAGCAAACAATGTTAAAATATAGAATAAACAGAAGTAAGCTAATTTAATTAATGACGCTTTTTTAAATACGACTTATGATCAAAGAAGAAAAATCACTTTAAAATAACATTTAATCTTTATTTTTATGAAACATTTATTTATTACTTTAAAAATGGCATATTAAACTTAATTCAAAAGTTCTTCCCCTTTTTACCTTATTTATTTATTTTTAAATGTTCTTTATTATTTTCGGGAATTTTAGGGTTAAGCTGATTAATATGTTATTTGTTAAAGAAAACAAACAAAAAAAAAGTTTTGTTGTTGCGACCGCCTTCTAGAATTTTGAAAACGTTTATTGTGCAATTCAACATCGTATCAACAATAACAAAGGACAGTCTCGTGTCGTGTTACTTGATTATGTAACCATCAAGGACTTAAAAATCTGGAAAAATAATTTTTTAAAGTTACAAATATGGAATAAGTGGAATTTTCTTGTTAAGATTCATTCATTTTTTTAAAAAATCGAACTATACTATTAGAACATGGATTTTTTTAAATGACTTCTTCCAATGACGCAGATAAATTTTTGCTTGATTCATTATTTATGTTTCAATAAATAATTTAATCTTAATTAAAGATAAATACATTTATTTTTTCATGGCATTTTTAGCTGAAATTTAGATTTTGAAAGATGTTTGCCAAATCTGCAGTTGGATTAAAAAGCCACCACCTAAATTTTCATTTTGAATTAACGAATTCCCCAAAAATGTTTTTCGAACAATTAATATTTCCTTTCTGTTTTAAAATGGATAATAAAACATATTATATAAGCCCTTGTTCTACGCAGTAATTGACAACATGGACGAACTCAGATTTTAGTTGGGTTTAATTCATTTCTTAGATTTCCAAATGTTAACTTCAGAATATTCAATAATAACATTTCAAGTAATTTATAAGTCGTTTTATTAAGCTTCTAATGAACTATGCCACAATCAATTGAAGCCCAAAATCAAATCCATACATTAATCTTCAGTGTTTTAATTTTTATTTTACATAGCATTTTCATCGAATATCGAAAATTGCATTGGCCTTAAATAGATTTTTACGATTCAAGGATGAATACATAAAAAAAGACAATGAGTAAAAAAGACAATTAGATTTGGATGTAGGAATGCTGGTTTAAATCGGCTATCTTTTTCACAGTGATTGCTAAATGATTTCTTGCGAAATTAGACACTTCAACCAAAAATAACTTGTCAAAATTTTGGGTATTTATTTTTCTTGATGTATTTATTCATTGTGCCGGGAAGAGACGGACAGTATTGTGTTGTGGTGGCCTTTTTTGACTTAATTCAGTCTGATGTATTGAAGGCCAATGCCATTGTATTATGAAGGCCGTCACGTCTCGTCACAAAAATGGCGGTTGTTTTTGGAAAAGAAAATATTGCCATCCAACTCCGTTCGACCTCAAATTATCCGCGGCCTTTGAAGGAATAGCATAAAAATCACGAAGTCCGTTTATCCCCGAAATTGCTTATTTCCAAGTTTTTACTGAAACCGTTGCACTATCATTAAAAGTAAGAGAGAGAGAGAGAGAGAGAGAGAGAGCAGTATTTCATCCTATTATTTGGAAAAAAATATTTTCCGCGTATCCAACCGATAACAATAAGTATCTGTAAGGAACCTTAACGGATATTTAAATTTGTGAAAATTTTCTTCTAACCATTTGAAAGGTGTTTTTGTGTATCTAAGAAATACCCTAAATGAATATTTATATTAACCTATATGACTGTCTTTCACCAGATTACGTACTAAATATTCATCCAGAAATTCGTCCCCTCTGCATTTCTTGTTTTTTAAATTCATTATTACTTAACTAAGTTTTCGGGTTAAAGTTTTTAATGCCCGGATTAAGTTGGGTAAATATTATATTAGAAATAAAGAAATAGTAATACCGAAAGAAATAGTAATTATTAAATCGCCATCTAGAATTTCGTAAACGTTGTGTAATGAATACAGTCTTAGCTAAGGCCAGTCTCATGTCGTGTTACTTAATCACACAACAATCAGCAAAGAAGATTAAAAAAAAACTTATGCTTATTAAATTGATTCTCATTTTATCGAAAGAAATATTTGAATTAAGTCGTAGAATTTCACGCTTACTACGTAATTTTATTATTTATTTTAGTAAAAATAGATGAATAAGAATTGTATTTCTCGTAGCATTAAAAAAGCAGCAAACAAAACGCCGACTTTGATAGTTTGATTGCAAAACTTTTTTTAAGCTGAAAAATAACCGTTTTCTAATTCTTGCATATCTGTGATAATTCATATATGAAAAAAAAAGTAGTGAAAGCTATATTTGAAAAGAATATATTCTGCTATAAAAATATTTACTAAAGGGTTGTTGCTTTCTTTAAAATATGCAAAAGCTGTGAGATATATTAGAAATCAGTTATGAGATATATTTTTTAAATCTCTTAACTGGAAAAAAGATTAAATATTATACTTTGTACGTTTGTTGTTCCTTTATTTGTTAGATTATAAGAACTGGTTTTGTTTTCACCTTAATAAGAAAAAGAAAGATAAGATTTTATACTCTGTACCTCCATTGTTTCATTGCTCATAATTGTATCGGATTATAAATTGTAAAAAGTACAGTTATTTGCTTTGTTACTGGCACAGATTTTTTTAAGGCTTATTTTTTATAAAGCTGAGATAATTTAAATAAAATTCAATTTAAATTTTAAAAACAAAATTTTCAAATCCAAAAATTAAGAATTATATTCCAAATTGTTATTGATGTTCAGATATAATAAGGTATCTAATTTTTCTAATTGAGTTTAGCTCAATTACATTACCATAATTTTTACATTTTTAATTTTACAATTATATCAATTGTAAAATTTAAAAAAAAAACAGGAATATAACAAAAACTTTTAGAGGAATTACATTTTTCTCTAAAACTTTGTGGTGTAAGATCCGATATCTTAGTAACTTTAAAGTAAAATAATGCAATAATTTAGATCGAAGGATATGGAATATGAAGATCTCCAATTCCAGTTTTCGGTGGGAAAACAAAATATTAGTACATTCGTTTCACTTTTTAAGACCAATATGATGTGCATGTAGGTGTGGGAAGGAGTGGAGGATATTGTATTCTGGGCGCCATTTAATCCTGCTTTGCCTCCGAAAACGTGACTGACCTGACCGCAGCAAAAGCATAGACTTGTTTTTTAACTCATCTTGCTGTAATCGTGTTCTTGGTACTTTCGTAATGCGGAGACTTTTCAGTGAAAAAAAATGTATGAAATATTATCAAATGCGTTTCTAATGATTTCTTTTTTTCAATTCCAGGACCCGATGTCGCATCGAATCATTGAAAAGCGGCGGCGGGACAGGATGAACAACTGTCTCGCCGATCTCAGCCGTCTTGTGCCCACTAACTATTTGAAAAAGGTACTTATTTTGTTAAATTTTCAATCTAATATAAAATGGAATAATATACTTTTAACCATGTTTTTTTATTTATATGATGTTAAGAATGTGTTTTAATCTGAGATGTGTTTCTCCTCAGGGTCGTGGCAGAATAGAGAAGACCGAGATCATAGAAATGGCTATTAAGCATCTGAAGCATCTTCAGGCGCATCCTTGCAAAGATCCAGGTGAGTTTAAAATGCTACTTTTAATTGTGATGCTATGATAATAATAATTGCCTATTGAATCATGAATCAATTACATTAGAGCTCCAATTACTAAAAAATAAATAGCTTAAAAAAACAAAAGAATCTTAAATGTATCAAGCCAACAAATGAATGAAGTTGAAATAATTACATTTCAATGAATAAATCATGTTAAAAAATGCTCCATGGTGAATGGAATTTTTAATAATAATTAGCATTTACAATTAAAACACTAATTAGAAAACCTACTGTCATAATTATTTAGTTAAATATGTAGATTCTAGAGAAGTAATTTTTTTTTTTTTGAGTTTTAGATTTTGAACAAAGCGCGATCATACTTCTATAATGATAATACTGTTCAAATATTTTGATCGATAGATATATCCAATGGCTTTGAGTTTTAGATTTTGAACAAAGCGCGATCATACTTCTATAATGATAATACTGTTCAAATATTTTGATCGATAGATACATCCAATGGCTTTGAGTTTTAATTCTTTGACCTCAATTAGTGTACGAATTCCAATACCTCAAAAACCAGGATAATAGTTCAAGCGTGAAAACAAAATGGAATCATCCTTTACATATGAGCATTTTGTTGCAAAATGCTTTTCACTTTTAGATTTCAATTATAAGCCTGGAAATATACGAGTCAGAGCTTTGTCGAATAGGGTGATTTGGACGAGCCTTGGTTCTTGGGGGTTTAAGATTGAGACGTCAATAGTTCAAATATTATAACAAATTCCTAATTCTGTTTATTGATTTTGATTCTTATGGCTATAATTTTGCACTTAGATCGGAATTTTGTCACTTGATTATTCATTTCTATGTTCATATAGTATTTGTATTGTATTTTCTGATTAATATGTTTGTTATTACAGCTAACTGCGAAGTCGCTAAAGCAACTGAACAGGATCACAAACGTCAATACAGACTTGGATACCATGAGTGTATGTCGGAAACAGTTCGCTTTATGGTAGAATCGGAAGGCTTGTTCTCGGGAGATGGTGTTTGTGTCAGATTGATCAACCATTTGCAGAAGCATTATGATAAAGTCGCTGGAGGTAAAGCATTATTGTTTTTTCATTTTTTTTTGAATGGCTTCTAAATTATTTGTCATATATTTCTATTATTGCTTCAAATCTAAAATAAAGATTAACAAACTATTAATTAGATACATTGAATTCCTCTAGTCATTCTTTTAAATTATAAATATAATGAAGTTTTTATATCTATTTCTTAGTAATACGCAGCTAGCTTTATTAATTTTTTCCTAATTCATTAACATCAGCAGGAAGTGATCATTTTTTCCTTTTATTTTTTCCCCATAAATACTGAATTCCAACATCTGAGGAATTTTTATCTCTTTATAAAAGTAAAAATATAAGAGAAAAAAATTAGAAACCTTTATTTAATGTATTTAGAATCGTTACTTTAGGAATTTCGTAAATACAATATTATAACTAATTGTGTTTATTTTTATTTCTAGGCTTGTGCTATACTCAGGCTTTGGGCATGATGATAAACGATGAAACAAAGCCTCAAGTTCCAATGGAAGTGGATAGTCGTTCGAACTCTTGTTTCCCATTAGATAACTGCTCGAATGGTGCAGTGGCTCCGGAAAATAACCACATTTCTGCTTTTCCGTATGAATCCAAGCCAGACGTGCCCGACTTGAAACAAGAAGTCGAGAACAATTCTCACCACTCCCAGCCACCTCCACCTTCCATCACTCCGGTCAAAGTGACGAGTCAATTGCGAGAAATGTTGCAGAATCCTGGTGTACCCAAAGACCCTTTAAGGAATAATAGTAACGGCAGTAACAATGGCAGTATCAGCAATCGCACTGTTAGCAATGGTAACATTAGCCCCCAGTCTCCAGTGCCTATGCCTGTACTGGTCGTTGTACCACCATCCAATCAGAACGAAACTCCTAAAACCGAAGAAAGCTGCTATAAATTTAAGAATAACATTAAACACAGGTTTAACGCCGACTTGAGACATCACACGTCTTCTCCAACTGACAGTCACCACTCCGATAAAATGTCTTTGCCGGACGAAGATCACAACAACAACAAAATCCACATGGTCGAGCCATATCCATTAAGATCTGGACATCCACCGCCTGCTCATGAAGACCGTTTGGTACATAATGGACTATGCTCTACCAATTCACACACTGGTCACGCATTCTCTCCATATCCGCCCAGCCACCCACCACCAGACCACGTTGCTAAAGTACCTGAGCGAGTGAACCATTCAGAAGGGGTTGGCTTACCTTCTTCATACAACAGCCAACACTGGGACTCTCATGCTGAAACGGCAAGTAGTTGCGGGTCGAGTTCGAGTCCACCACCTCATGCTGTTCGATCCAATGGCAGCAGCTCTGGATACAGCACAAATGGTGAGAACAATTCTTGTCCCACCATGCTCAAATCCAGCAACGGCCATCATTCACCAACTTTATCTCCATATCCACATACTCCAGATCGGTTGTCGAATAGATCTCCCAGCCCTCTCCAAGGACAAGGCATGCCTATCTTTGCTCTGCACCCCAAAGGTACTTTTTACATTCCATTAACTGTCGACGCCTCTCTGCTGCTTCCTTCAATGGCTGGACTGGACGAATTGGCACCCGTTCTTCATCCTATCAGCATATGCGTGAATCTGAGCTGTCATTCCTTGAAAGTTGAGAAGCTCAACGGCGCTTCTGCTTCTCTACAGTACCGAGCGCATTCCTCATATTTGATGGACAAATTCCACGATCGCTACGTCTATCCCGAAAAGCCCCTCTTTTATCCATGCCCTACGAGTCCCACAAGAAATGGTTGCACGTAAGGCGTTCTCTTATCATATATGACTGTATACTTTTTGTGGGAAGAACAGGACTTCATGTTCTCACTCTTAGTTCTCCATTTGTTTGCAAAATCTCGTGATTGATTCATTTTCATATTGAATGTAAATTTGTTGGAAATATATTTGCAATTCACATAAATGAGAGAAAAGGACATTTCTCCGGAAATCAAATTATGTAGGCAGAAGGTGCTCGAAAGACAGTTGAAAGTGTTGGTTTCTCTTCTAGATGAAGATAAGTTGTGATATAAACTGCGTAGTGCATTGAATGTCGAGAGGCTGGTTCTGCGAGAACTCAGGCTTTCGTGTATGTGATAAAAAAGTGGATTTTAATCCGCATTTTTTTTACTAAGCAAAGATTACATTATTATATATATAAATTAAATATCAACGATTATCTAAATTCCACTGTTTTTCAAATAATGGAATTATATTTATTTTTGAATTGAAAAAAAAATTAAAATTAATTTGCAGAAATGCATGTTACTGTAATTATAAAATTTTATGAGAA
Organism: Argiope argentata; assembly: GCA_026289955.1. Lineage (NCBI taxonomy): Eukaryota > Metazoa > Arthropoda > Arachnida > Araneae > Araneidae > Argiope > Argiope argentata. Next base: position 170,991 of record JAOUZG010038069.1, on the reverse strand, counting down.
AATATCCAGCGCATTTTAAAATGCCTGGTGAATATTATTTATTTTGAATTTGGGTATGGTCTTGTAGTTTTAAAGAATAGTTAACCGATTTATTAATTTAAGTATTTTTTTTTACCTAACTTATTAAACATCTGTTAATGTGATTTGGAGTCAGACATTGAGCTTGGAAAACTTGTGCAGCTGGCTGTATCTATTTCGCTTGAAAGCATTCATGCTTTGTATGAAATTAAGAGCTTCTCATTCAAGATTCCACTTCTAAATTCTTTATTCATCTAATCCCTGTGAAATTTATATAAAAATTCTTTATTGTTATTAAATATTTAAAATGTTAACTATTTTATTTTGGGTTAGTATTTGTTATTTAATGAAGAAGAAACGGGTTTGTATTGCCTTTAAACAAAGGTGTTAAGAAAGTGAGAAAATGTACGAATCATCTGAAACAAAAGGCTATGTAGCTCATCTCATTTGCAAGTGTTGCAGGAATTGTAAAATAATCACAGTTTACTCCGAATCTTTTTTGCTTGTACATTGTGCTGTCTTGTATAAAATATGAATGTGTATTTACTGAACTTGTGTAAAAATTATTTCAATAAAGTAAATATTCTGTGCCATTTGTTGCCGTGTCTTTTAGTTTATATTTACATACTACCAATTCATATATTCAAAACTGTGAAACATTGAAAATATTTTTTCTTTTAAATCATTTGTCGTTAAATTGAAAATGATAAGCTTTCATAAACGATTTCTGATTATTTTATAATGTATCAGTAGCAACATTAAAGGTATTTTTCAAAAAATAAAATTGCAGAATTAAAAAAAATGTCATTATAAATTCAGGTGTTTTGTCTTAAAATCATATATATTAAAATGTTTGTAGAAACTACAAAAAATCGTGAATGGATATGAATCGATGAATATCAAAATCATGAATCAATGAATTTGTGATTATCTTAAATCAAAATTTAATTTAGTAAATGTAATCTTCAATTAAAAAACTTTAATTTGCTGAAAAATTTGAAACTTTTCATTAAAATTGCAGAAATTTGGTCGCTTTATAAAGTGCATCAAGTTATTCTATTGAAACAAATTATATATATATATATATATATATATATAAAATTTTATGAGTAGGTTATTGAAGAATATCAAAGATTGGATATCGATTCGAATTTTTGAAAATATCATTAAACTTGTTTAAAAATAAAGAAGAAGAAAATGGCGGTCATAAACTAGAAAGTTGTAGAATAAAGTTGAGAAAGAGGTTAATATGAAAATGCAGAAAAAGAAAACCAAAGAACCTATGAAAATCAGTTATTTTCTATATATTTTGTCTCAGAGAGGATAAAATTCTAAAATTTACAAATAAAACGGATTTTTAAAAAATTAAATTTGAGACTGTAGTTTATGAACAGTCATAGTATAGCATGCATTTTATTTTCACTGTTTCTAATAAAAGCATCGGAAATCTAGATAATATTTTGTTCGAAATTGATTCAACTTTCGGAATTTGTCAGTTAGTATATTCCAAAATCAGTGATGGAAATCAAATCTCTCACTTTATATATGTATATGTCTATTTGCACCTTAAAAAAATCGTTCCAATTTTAAGCTAATAATATAACTAAATAATTTAGTTCAATGGGGGAGGAGGGATTTAACCTATTTCCTACTTCTTAAGTACTTAAAGTGAATTTTCTTTAACATGCATTAGATGGAAAAATAGTTAATTTCATAAAATAGTTAAAATTATTTTTTAAAACGAAATGTTAAGATAGAAGTGACTTAATTTTTAAACTCCACTTCTGTGTAATTTCTAATTCTTAGTTTAAAACAGTTTCAAATTTTAAGTTTATTCCTTGAATTATTTGTTGAATTAAATACGAGTTAGCACACCAGTTCCTTATCTCCCTTATTGATTGATTGATTGGTTTCAAATCTTGGGACTTATAGCTGCTATGGCCTTTGTCCCCTAGTATCCAAAGTTTTGAAGAACCAATTAATATCTGAGAAAAAACGCAGAAAAGGTTTGAACACAAGGATTTAACTCAAGGGATTTGCAGTAACCGGAGTTAAGTTGATGATGATTCTAATTTACGACCAAAAGGGCTTCATAGGTTGATCTAGCTTCGTAATATGAAAAAGCTATCTCTCTTATCTTTTGCTATTCACCACCAATACCACATAAATAAAATTACTTTTTATTTCTGTTCCTGCTGCCATCTAGTGATAAATAGTTAAACGATTTCTCTTAACTGACACTTAGACTGCGTGTGAAGAAAGAAAAGCATCAATATAAATCGGTTTTCTTTTTTCCCCGTAAAGAAAATTAAGGATTTTCTAGAAATTATACAAATTAATTGACATATGCTTGACTTGATAAAAACTGAAAAAACCGAGGTATTGGAAAGTTGTATGGAATCGAATAAAAGAAATCAAATTTTATTCGACATATAATAGTTTCAAATTTCTGAAAAAAGTTCGAATGATATAAAATATAAAAATATATGCTGCCAATATAGACAATATTTATCCGGTATTTTTTTAAAAAAAGTGCGTTAACAACAAAGCAACTCTTTAAAATGAATTATTGTCATTAAAAATACCCAGTTTGTAAATACAAATACATTCCCCTAATCAACACTTAAAGAAAATAAAATAACAAATAGAAATATCATTTATTAGTATATTTGTTTTTTGTATACAAAACTTATATCTATCTCATATTTATATAGCAAACAATGCTAAATTATCAACGAATGCTTTTTTTATTGTTTATATTTAGAACTAGTTAAATTATCTTTGTCTCCTTAAATATCAGGTTTTTGTGCAATACAAACGAATTAAATATGCATTAACAATTCCAGAAAATTATTATTTTTATAGATGTTAAAATATAAATAATCTATCTTTGTTATCGCCATGAAACAGTTAATAATAGACATCAAATAATTTTTAGATTTTTATTAACAGCAATTAAAAAAATATATATTAACTATCAATACGATTTCTTCAAATATTGCGAGAAAAATGTAGTTATGAGTTTTTAAATTATAGTATGTAATTAACAATGACAAAAATAATTATTGTGCCTTATCAGAATAATTGTCACGTAATGTCAAAAACTGATTTCGAAAAATAAAAAGATAGTATCAATAAATTCCTAGCCTTCTATATTTTTAACGTTTATTTCAGGATAGTTATAATTAGAAATAATAATATAGATTTAAACTTTGCTGAATAAAACGTAATTTTAGTAAAGAGTTTATGATCGAATAAAGAATGTGTAATATCAGTACTTTTCCGTTAGCCGGGCGTTAGCGAAAAATCGCTAATGAAATTTGGCGGAATTCTACATCATTTGGCGACTTTTCGCTGCCGGAAACTTTTCTGACGGAAAAGTACTCTAAAATAAAATATTTCATTCACCACACATTAACATATTTAGAATAAGTTAACCTTCAACTTTAATCAAATGAATTCATTAATCAAAGAAAAGATATATTTGTAATTACAAAATTCAGCAACTTATATATAAATAGTAAAGGATTGTTGCCAAATTATTTAAACAAATTAAATCAAAAATGAAATAATTATGAATGCATGTCAAGTAATATATCAACTTTAACAGAAATGCTTTAACAGACCTGCGATGAAAACTAGTAACTGCACAAGCTAATTATTAGTTTTCATTACAGGTATTGGCAATCACTTCAACCTTTCTATTTTTTGTTTTTATATAATGCATGTAATGATCGTTATTTATATTCAGAATTTAATTAAGAACTAGAATAATATAGTGAATAAGCCATAGCAGTTTTCCCTTTTCTTCTACTTAAGCTCATAAAACGCTGCATTTTTTAAAGCATTATTATATCTTTAAAAAGACAATAGGATGTTAAATCTTATTTAAAGATAAAATATTCTTAAAATATTTAGAAGCCAAATAAAAATATTGTGAAAAATACAAAGACGTCATTTGACGCATTATTACAATTATTTCCCTGTCACACGTTTAGAAATAAAGATTTGGAATGTTCGGTCCCTGTCACTCTCATCTTTTTCCTCATAAAGATAAGTGAGATGGCCAAAAATGCTTGCACCCATGCTGCATATAACCCAACGTTCTCATTGGATATCGATAAGAAGAAGACAAACAGAAAAACCCATTTAAATGCGACCTGCTTAACGGAAACTTTATAACCTAGTTTTATTAATCAAAGAAATTTTAATGTTTTCCCGATTTTCAATTTTTTATTATGTTAATAAAAAGTACTGTAATAGTCAAAAAATTTGAATCTGAGATTTTGATGAATCTTCATGATTCATATTTCTATAAATTCAAAAAAAAAATTGAGCCTGATAATTTGGTGAATCTTTACGATTCATATTTCCATAAATTCAAAAAAAAATTAAACCTGAGATTTTGGTGAATCTTCCCGATTCATATTTCTATAAATTCAAAAATTTTGAATTTGAGATTTTGATGAATCTTTACGATTTACATCTTTATAAATTCACCGACAATATTTCAAACAAACACCGACAATATTCAAAAAGTATTTTAATCCGCGAAAAATTCGACCTTAAGATTTTGACGAATTCTATATTTTAGCCTTCCCTAAGTCCGTAATTTTTGGAATTATAACTGTCAGTCTAAGAATGCAATAAGTGAAAACAGTTTTGAACTAATTGGATGAAATTTGGTGTATGGCCTCCACACGAAATTTATAAGTTTCTACCATATTTTGAAGATAATAAACATAGACGACATCTATTCGAATATAAATACGGTAGTTTAAAACGATTGGAGTTAAATATAAAAAATTTAGTGCTCAGATTTAGCATCTAAAGTGTGAATATATAACAATTTGGAATCAAATCTATCAAGGGGCCGACAGTCCATTGCTTTGTACATTTAAAAGCTTATAAATATGGTAACTCGAAAGCGCAACAACTTAAATACATACAATTTGGTTTGTAATTTTTGTTCATTACAATTTTTAGTTCTCTGTTGATATTTGATATTAGTCATCCAAAAGCAGCATTCAAATTATATAATTGATTGATTTCCCGTTATTAATTTATGAACCGAGGCCGGGATAGCCTGGTTGGTAAGGCGTTGAATTCGCATCCTTTCGGCTGCGTGTTTGAATCGGCCAGCCGAAAACTCTCCATGTGCGTGTGGTGGCTGGCGCACGTTAAATCTGTTGTGGTTACAAAGTCCTTCATGTCGAGATTCATACCACTGGGGGTGCTAAATTAGAGGTGATCGTGCTCGGTCCCAGTTCTAAATTACGATCTGTGGATGAATGGATGAAGTCCTCCCCGTAAAAAAGGGTTTGTAAGCTAGATTTCTGGCCACGAGTGCTCAGGGGCCCATACCCTCAGAAGCTACTGCACCTCTCTTTCCGTTGTAAAGCGGAACACGAGAACAACAACAATTTATGAGCCACTCCCCCGCTGATAAATCTCCAACTAAATAAATCACAAAATGTTGTTCATTAATAGGCTCCTTTGGAACAACTGCTCGCAATTAATAAGATATAAGTACTTTTATTAGAAAGTTTGCGAGAAAGTTTCCAATAGTCAATTTCTTCTTTTTTTAAAGTTTAAATCTCTATGTGAAAATATATTAAATAAAAAAGTTAGGCTAGTTATATATATATAAAAAATGTGGTGTATTTGCACCAAAATTGAAGATTTTACAAATTTTGGATGTCATTTATCTGCGTGAAGTGTGATCTGTATTATGTCTATTTATATGTCTACCCTAAAGCATGGAAACACGAAAATAATAAAAATACAAAGAGAAAAATGAATGAAATTTTTCACATGATTTGATATGGATCAAATTTTTTATTCGTCATAAATTAATCTATTTATAAGAGGCTATAAATGTAACATTACAGTATATGTCATATATTCATTAATATATATTTATTAAGTGGATCTATTGTTGGACAAAAGTAACCAATGTTTAATGAAGCTCAATAACATTTATTTGTTAAAGTAGTCTTTCTTAATAAGGTGATATTCTGTCATCAAAATTATTGATTTGTATTGAATTTTGCACAAAAAAAGCAGAAGAAACATGTTTGTTTCTAAACTCGTGTATATATAAATTAATATTTCAAAATAAAGTAGATTTGTAAAATTTGATATATAATATCGCCTTTGAAAATGTAAATTTGCATTAAATTTTGGACTTTAAAAAAATCCAAAATGCATATTGGGGAATTTTTATTATATTATAAATCTCAAATCGAGCCAAGTTGCTCTAATGTCTACTCCGTGCTTCCACTGAGATATGTCGAGGGGGTACAGATAAGAATGGATGTTCCACGTTGAATTATACAAGAACACTGAGGGAAGAATTTCCACTGTTTTATCATTTAATTTAAATTGTGAATTCCAATAAAAAGGATTTTAGACTTCGAATGAATCTAAAAATTTGAAATCATCTAAATTAATGCCCTACTCTCCGAACTTCCATAACCCACCAATGAGAAAAATACAGAAATGTGGAAATATTTCTTAAAGGCAGATGTTCTTGACAATATTTATGATTTTTTTTTATTTTTTCATGATTATTCGTTTCTTTAAATGCATATTTCAAACGCTAAAAATGTAATAGCAACTACGAAGTAAAATTACTTTCCGAAAATATTTTTTAAAGAAACAATTTTCCCATTAACAATTAATTTTTTTCTGACAATGAGTCAGATTAATGTATCATGATTGAGTTAACTTCCATTGGACGCTAGCCAGTCCGAAGAGAATAATGAGAACAATCACCCTCTCTTAAGAAATAAAATATTAAAATTATCGAACGATGTAACAAAAGGCTGCTACTGGAAGCTTTGAAACAATTTTTATTTTCTTTGTTCCGTGCGAATCTTTATGAACTTTAAAATGTGTCTTAACTTCTTGTATAAAGGTTTGCTTTTCGTTAACCTGAATAGAGATATGCTGATCACGTCTACGAATAATTGGTCACTTTGATTCAAAGTATATGGTGAGGCATTATAGCCATCATATTTCTATCAAAATCTGCCTAGAAGTATGTTTAACTTGTTTTACAGCAAAAGAGTTTTTTTAAAGGATGCAGAGAAATAATAGATTTTTTTATATATATAAGATACACAAAAAAAATGTCTTCGCGATTATAGTAGAGTAAATGAAAACATTACGTTGAAAATGTAACGCTTGAAATACAACATTACAAAATCTGGTTTCTCTCAGAAATGTTTCTTGCTAGTTTCTTCAAATAGTAAAATATATTAATTATTTACTCCACTCTTAAATTATATTTGGTATACTGTTTTTCTTCATAAAAAATTTAGAAACTATATAATAAAATTTTATTACATATTCATAGTTTATTAAATTATCACAAGATTGGAATCAGAGTATGTTTTAAATTTCAGCGCTTTTAAAAATTGCATAACAGCTTTCATGCACGTTTAAATATAATATATTAGATTGAATATTAAAATTGTTGTTGTTGTTTGTGCAATAGTTTCGGAAAGTTTATTATTTCCAAGCAACCCTTGGGGACACCTCGTAATTGGAGATGAGATGCTTCCTGCATGGTGACTGGATCAGGACAACTTGGTGGTTACACTAATAGGTAGGATGGCTCCTCCCATCCATGAAGGGACGTAATTCCTAAGGGAAAGGTTATACCTTGGTCGGTGATGGCCTTTAGGACTCAACCACAGTTCACGCTGATGTTGCTGTTGTGATGGTCAATTTATTCATTCCAAGTGGTTTAAAACCGAGTGCCTTTGCGGCGGATCGGAGAATCTGGTATGACTTATTCTTTGCAAGCAAGAAAATATGTACGTCAAGAAGGTATGTTATTACGTTAACAGTACCTCAAATACGAATATAGCAGATTAACTAATGAAAATTGTAATAAAAAACCTCATCCACATTGCCAATCGAATATTATTTGTATAACTTTTAATAGTACTAATGTAAATAATTAGTACTATTAAAAGTTTTGTTTTCTGAAGATAATAATTTCATCATTCATGTTGTTGTTGTTTCTAATCGCACTTGCCATGGACAAGCTCATTGACCCAGTCAGCGATTTTAAGTCGATGTGCGTCCTCTTGTTTTAAGTAGCACCAACTAGGGTCAAGAGTACATCTTAGCTACTCATGCATCACATTAGTTTTACACAGCCCATTTTAGCATTCACACTCTCACAAATAGAACCGAAAAACAACAATACCCGAAACGGGTGGTGCTTACAGGGATGACACGCTTAACCAAGACAGTATCTCTGGTCGTTTGCCTATGAGAAAAAATATTCTGATTTTGATTTAAATGTTATGTATGCGCTATTAGAAATTCAAAAATTATATTGCACTATTTGGTTAAAATATTTTGGCTACTACCATTTTTACTTATAGCTAAATAGTTCGTTCAGAAACATTCAAAAAAATGAACTTTATTCTTACTGGTTTATCCCCTTTCTCCTTTCATTTTTATATTATTAAAGTATCAGGTCGAATTTTAAACAAATCACGTTCCTCAAAATAAAAAATTAAATAAAGATAAAACAAATAGTCCGACTTATACCAGAGCGTAGGAGTTAGTTTTTCGAAATTAACTTATTTTCTAGCGGGCGGATTATATGTAACTTCTATCGAACTGATATTAATTTCGATTCTTTTAAGGAATTTTAAAATGTGTCTTCTTTACCTTTTATTATTATTTTCTATTTAAAAATTATTTCAATAAAGGCATTTTTAAAAATTTTATCAATCAAAATTTGTGAATCATATAAAAGAATTTTTTAGTGAAATTTATTTCATATTTATAAATTAATACTATTCGGGATTTTTTTGTAATTTTAATCTACCAAATCGTACTCACAAATTAAGAAATATTGGTAGATGAAACAAAACGAAAAAATATGCAAAGAATTTAAGAAAGTGTAATTCAAAAATATGCATAAAAGTGTTTGGTTTATTTCAAACACAAGAGTTTTCTAAGAAAAAATTCTAATGAATTTTTGAGATATCGTAATTATCCATAAAAAAGAAATTAACTCTATTCGAAGTACAAATAGTTTTATTCAAAAAAGGTTCAAGTATACTATACCAATAGCATCAATTGATGATTTTGCATCAGATTTTCCCCAAAAATGTTATGACAGCATTTAGTGAAATTTTTCTTTAAATAATCGATTAAATTAATAGATAGAGTTTTCATTGGTTAAAAACAATGTTCTGTGAATAACAAAGAATATTTTATCTTAAGAGTTGGCATATTCATTGTATCAAAATATTGTAGATATTCTAAACCATTTTATTCGTTTCGAAAATCGTTGGTCACAATTTCTTATAATATATATTTTTGTTCTTTAAAAATTATAATTATTTTTCGCTGGTTTTTTCAGTTAGTATTTTCATTTTAATTAGAAAATAAAATCATAATTTTTTTCCATTCAAAATTTAGTAATGTTTTCTCATTTCTAAAAGGAAATCTTGGAAATATTTTCACTTTTAACAACGCTTTTATGACACAAGCTTACAATAAGAATAACGAAATTATTATCGAGCATATTTTTAAACTGAAGGCAGTTTTAATGAATTTTAACTTTTAAATGTATTAAAAATCTTCTTGTGTAGTAGCTTATAAGTAATTTAAAGTAAAAGATAGGCAAAAATAAATAAATAAATAAATAAAATGATAATTTATTTAATTTTTATTTCATCAGCATTAGTATTAGAAATCTTAGAAAAAATGACTCTGAAGATCATTAAAATTAATTCATAAAACGACCTGTTTTTAAGAGCAGGTACCCATAACCAAGGCAAAAAAACGTATAGAACAATTACTTGGTGCACTTAAACCAGTTAAAACTCAACAAATACAGCTGAAATTTTATATTTATGCTTTTATATTTCCTTTTAAAGAACGTTACAGCGCGATCATGTGAATTAGATATTTCTAATAAACAAGATATTTAAATTCTCAGATTTCCAAATCTTTGCATTTCGTGCTTTAGTAACATGTGAAGAAAACCAAACATCCATTTTTGGTTATCGGAATAATACTAAAATTTGGCATGCCGTTATATTTTTAAAGCCAAGGATGCATACCGATTTCATTTATATACTGCGTCATTTATTTGTAATCACGTTTATATATGTGCAAATCTGTAGATAAACAGTCGATACAACATTTGATATGGATCCTCAGTTTAGGTGATAAAACTGTATTCTGAATATTATCTTTCCAGATGTTTACGTTTTGCAGTCATTTCACTTGCACTCGGGTATCAGACAGAGAAATTTTCTGCGAACGGATCTTGTATAAACTTTGAAACCGCCTTCCAGGCATAATGTCATCGCGTCTTCCCCTTCACCAGGGAGTCCCGGGTTCAAGTCCCGGTTCGAGTGTGTTTGTTCTTCTGTGTTGTATCTGCGAGGTGTGTGAATTTGCCGTCCTGTAAAAAGAGGTTATGCAAGCGAATGTAATGCATGAGGTAATTGAGTCGTATTTTTGGCCCTAGTTGGAGTTACTGAAAAAACAAGTGACGCTCACTCGGCTTAAATCTCTGACAGATAACTGTCAGCGGGCTTGGAAAGTGCCATAAATCACACAACAACACGACATAAAATTTGATAGAAATTTGCAATATTGATGCTCAGATCACATATAAAATTTCATCTCTAATCTCTTAAAGAGAGAATATCTGTCTATCGCAGATGGACACACATTCACAGTTAGACATAATTCCAAAAAATTATTTTTTTGATTCAGACAGATCAAACGTGGAACTTCGTCAAAATTTCAAGATCAAATTTTTTGATGAATATTTTTTTTACATACTTCTAATAAAGGATAAAACTAACTGGAATTGTCTCCTCTCCCTGGTCTTATCCCTCTTCAGTTAAGGTCATATCTTCCTCGCTCCCGCTTAAAATTGTCGACCTTGATTAACACCCCATTATGTTGTTATTGTTGTTTGTCCTAAAAAAATTTCACATAGGTCTGATCAGCTTCAGTAGTTAGTTCACTGCTAAGAAATTCTACAATAGTTAGTGGATAAGATGTTAACTCTCCCTTAGAAAGTCTGCGGCACTAGCTTCATAAGTCAGGTAGCATCTACGATACTTATGTATACTTTTGTATAGTTGTTATATAACTCGGCTATTGGTCCTAGCATCACGGGTTCGTACCTCGATCTTCACCTGCTACATTGGTGACTTTGATCACACAATCTCATGCAATTGTCATGACAGCATCTACCCGTAGCAACCAAAGAAAGCGTCAGACACATTTGACGCAGCAACTCACATATTCGCTTGCCAACGCATTCACATACTCGCCGTAACTCTTGGCGCTTTAAAAACCTTTGTCTCCCCGCCGACTCACTGGTGGAGGAGTACTATGGAGCTAGGTTATCATTGTAACGCCACTTTTGGCATCCACATAATCATCATCAGATTATATTCTGCAAATACATATTTTAAACGTTTTTCTTCCAAAATTTTGGAACGAAAAGTTGGCATGTAACTATAATTTCAGCCATAAGATAACAAATGAATTTACGAGTCATTATGCTTTAAGTCATGTCATTAAGTAAGTCATTTGAGTTAATTGCAATATATGGATTAGAAAGTTTTGGCATAAAATGTTATAATTTATATTTTAGATGCTAAATCCGTGCACAAAAGTTTTATTTAAATAGCTCTTTACGTTTTGTAGTTATAGTTATTAAGTTCGTTTAAAGACTTAGGGAAACAGATGTTTTTTAGATTTATTCATTCAGAATTTATTAGGAACTAGCCGCCCTTGGCGACCAGTCGGTTCGCCAGTATTAATACTCGC
>JAOUZG010038069.1:128655-154138 GCA_026289955.1 Argiope argentata | reverse complement strand
GGTGTGTGGGTATTTGTATGTTTGTGTGTGGGTGTGTGGGTATTTGTATGTTTGTGTGTGGGTGTGTGGGTATTTGTGTATTTGTGTGGGTGTGTGGGTATTTGTATGTTTGTGTGTGGGGGGTTGTATGTTTGTTTGTGTGTGTGTTGTAACGCTACAGAATAGATAAGGTTTAAGTATGGAATTCGCAGCAATTTTTCTTTTTTTTTAATTTAAAGAATTAAAAAATTGGAGCGATTTTTTGCTTTTGACCACTTTTGGGGAAACTGAGAATAAAATATAGATAGAAAGGGGTACTTTTATTTATTATTTAAGGGGTCATTCTTCACTCTAACTTGATGTAAGATACAATCTAACAGGGAGCAGTTAAAAAGGAAAGATATAAAAGAAACTCGTCTTGATGACATAGAGATGCATGACATAGAGATTTTTTCACTGTGATGTTAAAAAAAAGAGGCTCATAATTATCATTATAGTGTTAAAAAATAACTAGAAAGGAGAAAGTAATGTTAAAGCAGAAAGTTATTTTAAAAAGCAAATATATTTTTACAAATTTATTATTTTTTTAAAGGCAACAATATGGGGGAGGGTTGTGCAATAATGTACACCCACGTAATTGAAAACGAATACAATAACTGGAAAACGCTTTGAATTAGACGGATGAAATTTGGTTTATAGACTTAACATCGTTTGCATTTGGTTTTAGACTAGCAGCGAAATCTATTCAGTGCCAATTTGTTGGTTTGGCTAACTGAGCGTACTGGATAATAATTGCAAAACTTTAAAAAAAATATGTGGATAAAACCACAGATTAAAGCATATATTAAATATGTGTACAGATTTAATATATAAAGTGCAGATAAGAAACATATGTTGAATTACATTTAACGAAAGGTTGATCGTCTCTCTATTTGTACTTTTAATGCTGTATTTCAAAAGCGCAACGAATTAAATGAATGGAATTTGGTATATCGTCCTACAATTATAGTTGTAACTCTGTCAAATTTTAGATTCAATCATGGGGTTAGCACAAATATATTATCTTTGTCATTCCATAAAATGCATAACTCTGTTGCTCAAGACACAGAAAATAAAAATCATAGCACTAGTGGCATACACTAGTTTGTCAAAATTTCATTATTTTATGCAGCGGTGGGAGAGAGATAAAAATGTCCTTAGAGAATTTTCAAGAAAAATCGAGGTGGCCCCATTCACTGATTTTTTTACACTATTTAATTTTATTATTAATCATGAAATATTTAGCAAGATGTAGAGTAAACCAGTAAAAGCAGTCTCCCCAAAAACTTTTTCGCTTACACAAATGAATGTGTCACCCCAGAGAACGCCTTTCATGGTACTGGAATATAGTAGATACTAAATTTTAACGTCTGTCGCAATTGTAGCATTTTTATAGAATCTATCTTGTTCTTTTTGGCGAGTTATTTGACGATTAATTGGCATGTGTTTAATAATAACCAAAAATCAAATTTGTGCTTTGAACACTTTTTTCTGACACAATAGAAACAAAAATTTAACGCAAAACTGCACTTGAAGTCATAAAATTCCAGGTACTTATTAGACCCTCGATGTTTAGCGACAAATTTGAAGGCGTCGTCAATGAGTTGCTAAACCGCCAATAATGGCAAAAAAGACGCCATTATTTTAAAAACTGCTCCAACCTTAACTGTCGTCCGCCATTTGGTTGGTTTCGTTGGCGTCAACGGTTTATCTCCAAATTTGAATTTGACGCCAATGAATAACCAAACCGTTGGCGTCGACGGTTTAATACGTGAGAACCAAATTTCATATATTTAAGTCATTTAATTTTTGAGTTATCGTGTTTGCATGATTCTGAAAGTACTGACTAAAGGACAGTAATTCCATTGTTGGATTTGGCTTAAAATTTGGCGCATGTCTACTCTATAGATATTAAACCTATGCAAAGAATTTTACTTATTTAGCTCCCTTCGTCTTGTAATTATCGTGTTAACTTACATTCAAACAGCCGTACTTCCACGGAACAGATTTTACTAAATCTTTGCTAGAAGTCTTCAAATTTGGTGTAAAGATCGTACATCAAATTTTAACCGTCTAGTTCAAACAATTTTAACTTATCTTACCTACAGATAGACAGAAGAAGATTTTCAAATAAGTTTTCAAATGTTTTTCTAACTCAGGAAGGTTTGAAACATAGAGATTCTTCGAAATCTTGAGTTCGAATTTTTTAACGATTATTGTATTTTCGATTCTATGTATACAAGAACATAAAAAGGAAAATAAAAATAATAAGCTTAGATAGTTAAGTTCAAAATATGAAAACATGAGGTTAAAAAATTGTTAATGTAATTTTAAAAAATGTTTTTAAAAAAAGAGACTCAAAGTAGCCAATACAAATGTGGAAATGAATTTAAAAATAGACGAGATAAAAAACACACTCCTGAAAATAGATAATGTAAACAATTAAGATTTTTTCTATCTTTTTATAGATGTTTTGGAAACTTTTCTGTTCTAGAATGTGATAAAAAAAGTAGTAAATTTCTAACGTGAAAAAACAACCTAAAAGCAAAGTAAGAGAATCAAAATTAAAAAGAAATATGTCGTTATAAAGTTTGTCTGTTTGTAGTAAAATTGAATAAAAAAGAACCAATAAGATTTAACAATTTTTCTTTCTTAAAATAATATTATTAGATTCAAAAATGATCAGAAATTTAATGTATAATTTTAAGCAGCAAAATGCTCGTTATTGACAATGTCAAAAACATGAACACCTTATACAAGCCGAAATGTATATAACTATGTGGGTACTTTTCCGTTAGCGGGGCGGCAGTGAAAAATCACCAAATAATGTAGAATTCCGCCAAATTTCTTTTTCGATTTTTCACTGGTACCGGGTTAACGAAAAAGTACCTGTATGTGTGTTTAAAGTTGAAAGAATAGTTTGTCTTCCGTAAAGATTGGGAATAAAAAGATACAAAATTGAAATTCTTACTCTGCAACCAAGGTAAAAAAAAGTGTCAATGAATTTTAAAAATATATTTTTCTGTCTGTAAAATTTGCTTCGATATTAAAATACAAATTTATTGATTTGGACCATTTTTCCATGCCTCTGATTGGCGCTTGAGCGAGACTTTCATTGCTGTTTTCATTGATAATGTATTTTTTTATATTAAAAGGGTGCAATTAAAAGGACGTATTTATTAACTTTTATTAAATCTTAAAAAAACTCAAATTAGGTATTAACTGAAATTTTTAATAAAAACTTACTGTAAATGAATACTGTTAATACTTACAAACTTGCCTTTTTCTAATATTATTTCCGTACACGTGACCTTGTGACATTAAAACAACCTTCTTGTTTTCGCAGCAAAAGATTTGTTGCGTATGCAGAAAATACGTTTTACACAGAATACAAATAACTAAATAAATAAAAATCAACAAGAGTCTAATCAAATGATAAGGAGGAGATTCATCAGGTTCTTATAAGCCAACCTACCTATCTAGGAATCCTACATTCAATATCCAACAAACATCTAGTAGCTTATATATTAAGAGAAGAAGCATCATCTATTTGTGACTAAATCTGTAGAAGTACTATTCAAAACCAAAGCGTTCAGACATGAAGCTATATTCAAAAAACTGTTGTTGTATCTAATGCTACTTGCCATGGAAAAGCTCGCCGATGCATCAACGGAATTAAGCCGAATGAGCGTCTCTTATTTGAATTAGTGCCAACAAGGACCAAGCGTATGATTTAGCAACTCACTCATCACATTCGCTTACACAGCTCCTTATTACTGGGAGGCACAGTCACACACCTCATAGATAGAACACGGAAGATGAACAACCACGTCGAATCCGGGACTCCCAGATCACGGGGAAGACTTCCTACCCCTATACCAAGACGCCAACATTCGAAAACTAATTGAATATTTCGGTCAACATTCAGAATTCCAAGACTAGCATTTTTATCCACTTACAGTAGGTGTGATACACACCTAAGCGAAGCTAATTTGTTCATTGCGTTTTATGCCACCCTCATTTACTTTCATTTCATATAAAATGCGATTAATTTTATTTGAGAAGTGATATAACACCAACTAATTCAGTAACTTTCTTACTAAATCGAAATATATTCATGAAAGGCCGGCAACCTGGCACAGAGGTAGCGCTTCTACTTCATGTTCTGGGCATTCTGGGTTCGACTCTCGGTTAGGGCATGGTTGTGCTTCTGTTTACTATCTGTGAGGTGTATAAATGTACTCCTTGTAAAAGGGGCCGTGCAAGAGAATGTGATGAAAGAGTAGCAAAAGTCGTAATCTCTTGGCCCTAGTTGGTGTTACTACAAAACAAGAGACACTGAATCGGCTTAAATCACTGACTGCCTCAGTGAGCAAGTGCCATTAGTAACAACAGCAACTAGAAACCTTTCGAAAAGAGGGTGCAACTTATTTCTTGTTGCTATAAGAGACGAGATGATTTCATCATAGCTGTGCATCATAAATTTACGTTATCATGGATATCATGGATCAACTGTTGTATAGGTTTATTACCGGTTATGAATAAAATATAAGGATGAGAAACAGAATCACTCAGCTGTGAAGTATATTTAAGTGTGCTATAGTATTTCTATAGCACATTTAAGTGTGCTATAGAATATATAACATGATCTCAAAAGATATCATTCAATATAAAATTCAATATTCTGCAATACGAATGCGAAATGTAAATTTTGACTAGGGATAAGCGAATTTTATACACCAAACTGTAGATAGTTAGCTTATAATCAATCAATGATGATACAACTGGAAGAACTTTCATTATCATGCCTTCATTACCTAAAACCTTTTTACGTTCCTTACTTTAAAGTTAACGTTGATTATAATAATTTGGAATTGAAAAATTCTAAAATTTCTTTAAAATCATGCATTAAACAGAAACTCTTACTGAAAAAAAAAAAAAAAACGAATCTAAATCTTCGTAAATTATTCACCAATAGTTGAATAAAAATCCCAGATAAAATATTTGAAGCAACAACGGAAATTATTTAAATTTCAATTCAACAAAGAAGAAAACATATTTATATTTTACATACTTCATAACAATATCCGAACCGCATGTGATTGAGAGATCAAAAGCAATCACTTATATCAGATGACTCTTCGCGAAATGTTAGAAATCAGTTCAATTTGAGTACAAATGCCTGCAATCAATATTCCAGCACGTTTTGTAAGCATCTTAGTGCTTACTTTTTTTTTATTTAGCAACCCGTCTGTGCATTCTTCAAAACACCCTCCTACATATCATCGACTGATTTATTACAGAGCTCTTCAAATAAAAAAATAGGTAAACGATCACGCGCCTGGCGTTGGACGCACGTGTTGTTTTCACGCTTCTCGGGGCTCAAGGACGATGCGCGTCCACTGATAAGGGCTGGCCGCGCCGTTTTACAAGATTGGAGAGTGACCGTCATGTGATGCGAGGATATTTAAGATGGGTATTAACTTTCATGGCTTTTTAATGATAGCAAAACAGCATTTTGATGTATTTACTAATGTTAGCTAATGGTTTTCAAAAATGATTTAAGTGTGGAAAATGAGAAGACGTTTACATTAAGACAGTACCATCCCAGTTATAATAAATTAGTAATGGATTAATTAAAATCATGTTTTGCTATTTGTACGACATGGAAATGAGGAAAAATTTTCATTTTATGTTTATGTAACTCAGTTATTTTATAGATACAATTTATACAGTTCTTATCTTTACAAGCACAAGGATGTTTAACAATATGATATTTTTTTCATTGAAATGCGAAATGATACGAATATTAGAACATTAAAATTCATATTCCACATGAATCTACAACCAGAAGTTTTAATTTTTGATATTATCTTGTGTTTTAAAAACGGCGTGCTTATTCATTAATTTTATTCCTGTCATCTTTTACTTTTTGAAGCCAGCGAAAGAGTTATCTGTAGTTCCAGAAAATACGTTAAGGAATTTTGTTTTTGAATTTTATTAAAATTAGTCACTTTCAGTGACCAAAAATTGATAGATATACTTTTAGAATTAATTTACTCATGTCACCCAAATTTGATGAATTACATGTTAACTCGACCAAAGAAATTATATTCACAAACCTCATTATCATATTACAGCGATTGGTTAATCATGTCTGCAAAGTGGTGACGAAACTGATTCAAAATTTGAGACTGGTTGTTTATGCAACGTTTGTTTTACGAAATCTCTCGATAACAAAAGATGGCAAGCATCATGTGACCGTTGGTAACGTATCTAGGGATTTTAAACTTTCGTATGAATCAAAATTTGATGAAATCTGTAAATTACTCAGAGTTAGGGAACTATTTTAAGGTTTCTTATCATGCAGTAGGTTCAGTTGTTTTTGAGGTTTCTCTCGAAAATGACGAACGATTTCAGAAAAGCGATCACTGATGATATATATTGGATTGAATAAAAATTGACGTTATTGGATCGGTAGTTGAGATCGATGCTCTTTGAATTTGCTCGCTATTTTAAATATTTATAGCTAAAGTTTATAAACTTGGCTCTATTTGCAAAAAGCGCGGCGCAAAAGTTAAACAAAACACTCAAAAAGAACCTTTGGACTATGAATTCCGCATTTCGACCAGTAAATATTTCTTGAATTGCAGATTCTTAGTAAGAAAAGAATTTCGAAAATTTTAATGGTATTTATTAAGATTAATCAAAATGTTGTCGTTTACTAATTAATCACTTAGAAGTATATGATTCCACAAAATCTATTTTGCATCATTTTGAACCTCAAAAAAGTAATGTTCAGTGATACTTCTTTTATGTCAGTGCGATTATATTCCCCCCTTTTTTATTCAAAATATTCATAGTATGTGTTATAATACCTTTTATTGCTTTAGTAAGTAGTTATATAAACTCACATGCACTGTGATGATTTTAAGTACCAGGCGGGTTACTCCCATCCCCCTACTCGCTCTGCTCTCAAGCTCTCAAAAATCACGTTGAGATTTGAATTCTTCATGATCGCAACTTGCTTAGATTGCTCGCTAGCCCCCGAAAATCACGTTGTGATTCTTTTGGAACAACTGCATGATCCCAATACACTTCGCTCGCTCGCTGCCAAGAGTCACGTTGTGATTCTTTTGGGATTCTGCATGATCCCAACTCCTTTCGCGTGCTCGCTAATCCCCGTCATTCTTTAGTAACAACTATTATATAATCCCAATTATCCTCGCTTCTCTCGCTATATAATTATGCATATTTGCTAACAATAAGAATGTAAATACATGCTAAATTAAAAATAAATTTAAATTATTAAAAACTGTATTATTGGTTAATTACTAAACCTAAACTCAGATACTAAAATCTAAATAATCAATTTCTAAAATACAAATTTCTTATAGGACAAAAGATGTATATATAAATGCTAGAGAAAAAAAATGATAGAATTCTAAGATGTTTCAATATCAATAATAAATTTATTTCTCTTTTCATTCCTATTACTAACCTTCATTTTTGATTAGATGTATTTTATTAAAATTGAACGACGCAACGTTAATTGAAGAAATCGGCAAATATTTGGCAATAAAATTAACTTACTCAATTAACTCAACTTTGACTAATGCATCATATCACAAATCTATACAATATTATTTTATCATATTGCTTCATTTTATACTTGTGCAATAACCCCCTTCTGGAGGATTCGCGAGGAAAAATAGCTCACACAGGGCGGAATCAAACAAATGCCTATTGCCTAGCCGATCCAGAACATTTTCGCTAATAAGCCTAATGTGTTATATTTCGTAAAAATATACATAATAATTCATAAAATTTATTCTTTGTATAGATATCAAACAAAGTCTTTATTTCGCTTAATTAATTTAAGTCGTTAATCAGTTTAACTGGTTTGAAAACAATCGCGAGATTTTTCTACTGGCCTATATACCTCAATAATATATATATGTAATGATAATATTTCTTTTAACTTTCATTTTCATTTCTAGCTGTCATTATTTCTAGCTTACAAACAAAGTTTTGGAGCTCTACCGATTTTCAGATGAAATAACAGCTATGATGTCTTAGTTCACCGTCAGCCTTTTAAAAACGCATCTGCTGTCAAAGAAGCATGAGTAATAATAATGCAATGCTGGTAAAAGCAGGTAAATAATTCTTTTATCGATAATTTCCGGTGGTCCATAATCTTTATTTTTTACTCGTGAATTTTGGAGTTATAAAAACATCCTGACCAAAACAATGTCGTGTTGGCATAAGATAATAAATATTTAAAATTAATATTTTAAAGTACTTCATTACAATTATTATGATCAATGCTTCAAAATCGTCTGAATAATCTCAATGCGCAGACCTGTGATTTTACACAACTTGTATATACTTAGTCAATGTCTCTTTTTTTATCTTGTTACACGCAAGTCTAAGTTTCTAAGTTTTTGATCAAAAATTTTACCATATATAATTTTATACTTTTTACTATCGTTGGAAAAATTCATGGATCGATCAATTATAAATTTATCTCTCTCCCTCTCCCCCCCAGAAAGATAAGCGGTCTTGTAGCCATGACTGTAAAAGGAATTTCAGTGGAATAAAGTCCTTGCTAGAAAAACATCCTATGCCAAATAAGAGTATAAATTGCAGCAGCCACTTCAATTTGAGCACGTGTTTCACAATACATTAGCGAACACGTGCTTCTGTTTGTCTTAGCAAAAATTTAACGAATCGCAGACATTAGCCGACTTTAGAAAGGCAAAGAATAAGTAAGGGATCAATCTTTTGACAAAAGCATGGAGTAGTAATGCTTTTTAGCAGACATTATTTCGTTCCGAAAACGTGATGTAAAAATGCCTGGAATTCGACCCTGAGGATAATGAAGTGCAAGAGCCCATTTACCTCGTTTTAATGCTCTAATATTACTCACAAGGGGATAATGCTAGAACATTCTGTGTAATAACTATACTTCAAAAGTAGCTGAATGAATTGGTGACAAAAATTGGTGATCGTTCTATAATTGTGTGAAATGTGTTCTGCAAACAAAAAGGCATACATTTCTATTCTTATCAATATCATCTATAGTTCTTACATACAGGGTACCCTTGCAAGACCGTATAAACTCTAAAAAAACGCTATTCGGCCGCTGGATTTGGCGTCGAGGTCCTGTTTCCCGGCCACCACGATCTCCAGATCTAACACCTTTAGATTTCTTCCTATGTGGTCACGTAAAGGAATTGGTTTATCGAGACCAGTTACTTCAGAAATGGACTTAATCCATTCGTCTGTACAGTGCCTTTACTTTAGTGGACACTACGATGCTAGAACGTGTACAGTCATCCATTGAACGACATGCACATACATCCTTCATATGTACGATGATATTTCGAACATATTCCTAATTAAAATTATGCAAGTACTGATATTCATAATTCCAATAAAGATGTTTTTCCCCTAAACCAGATATGACGTCATACATATTCTTTCCCATTTTTCTCGAAAACTATGGGCCGTAGAGGTACAGTTCTTTGGGCCGTTTTTAATGTCTTCCAAACAACGAATATGGTTGTGAAGAGTTATACGATCTTGCTGGGGCACCATGTATAAGGAGAAATTAATTGACTTTAAAAAAATGGCGATCTTGTAGATTCTGAAACTTTACTACATAAAGGCGCTTTACATCTCCAGTTCGTTCATTCCTACTGCATCTGCTTATGAGTGATTCTTTAACACTTTTATTTGCCTTAACTTGCAGTTTCCGACGATTTCGATTTATGAATTATACTTCTTGTATGAGCCGGCTTTCTGGCACAGAGGTAGTGTGTCTTCCTTGTGTTCTGGGAGTCCCGGCTCGGGCATAGTTATTATTCTGTGTGCTATCTGTGAGATGTGTGAATGTGCCCCCCCTGTAAAAACGGGCTGTGCAAACAAATGTGGTGAATGTGTAGCTAAGTCGTACTCTTGGCCCTTGTTGGCGCCACTTCAAAAACAAGAGACGCTCCTTTCGGCTTAAATCTTCGGCTGTATCAGCAGGGGGCTTGCAATAAGTAACAAAAACAACTTCTTGTTTGAAATTCTTTATATAAATATATATTATCCAACTTAAAATACTCAGCATGTCTTATTTTTTACTAGACAAGCAACCTGCATTTAGCTAATCTGTCTTTTCAGTTTTGTGGAGTTTTCAAAAGTTTAAGTAGGAATTTAAAATAGAAAGCAAATTACTGTATGTTGATATCAGTGAATTTGGCGCGATGTTAGATAAGATTGATTCTTAAACCTTTGCGGTCCGATGTCGAGTGTGACTCGACATTCAAGACTGTGCATCATTTTGACGTTTTATTTATTTATTTATTTTTCAAATTTAATTGTTAAAAACGCCTACATAATAGTTAAGAGAAATAGATTAATTTTTCAAAGAAATTCGACTTGAAAGAATTATATATATATTTATTTCTCATAGCAATAAACAAATCTTTGTACTAGGTAAATAATTTTGCATCTAATTATTTTTCGGACTGCATAGTGTTGATATTTCAACTATTTTCTTATATTTGTTGTTGTTGTGTCAAATGGCACTTGCCATGGACAAGCTCGCTGCTGAACCCAGCAGCAAATTAAGCCGAATGAAACATCTCTTGTATTTGTGTAGCGCCAACTAGGGCCAAGATTACGACTTTGCTACACACTTACCACATTCGCTTGCACAACCCCTTTTTACAGGGGGGCACATTCACACATCTCACAGATAGCACACAGAACAACCATGCTCGAACCGAGGAAGACGCGCTACAGCAAGCCGGTATTTTCTTATATTTAATATATATAACATAATTTTATACTTATTTTAGTATGCTTTGTCACATTTTAGACAATAGATTTAGAATTTAGGCAAAGTTTAAGATTGAATTCTGATTTCTCGTCAAACATAACAAAATCATGCCAACCTTCTAAAAGTTCCTTAAAATTCCGTTATTCTTTTATAATGGCTGTACAATGTGATAAAAAACGGATTTTTAGGCTTGCAATAAAAAATTGCCAGGAAAAAATTACTCCCCACCCAAATTCAATTTTGGGAAACGGATATTAATCTTACGTCAAATTAGAATTCGCTCTGCGCTTTTTGAATTAAACATCTACTAAGCCTACACTTTTGTTAATTTAATAGTTTTCTTGATAATCTTATGGTTTAATAGTTTTCTTTGATAGTTGATATCTAAAGGATTGCACAGAGACTACTGTTATATTTTGTTAATTTTTCATGAAATGTGTCTGTTTTTTTTAATTTTTTGCTATCATTGATTATATAAAATTTATTCATCCATTTTTTAGAGCCAGACTCTTGAATTTGGCACTCCAATTCCAGAGCTTTTCAGATTGAAATATGAAAAAAAAAAGAATTCATTGGTTTTAATATTATTTCAAAAATGCATATTTTGCAAATAACACTTGTTTTTGCATGACAGCATCTAATATATTTAGAAAGAAACAGCATCTAATATATCAGAAAAGAAACTGATATTTAAAACATCGTTCTAATGGAGTGATAAAAAATAGTTTTACTACCCATCTATGTTAAGAAACAATTATAAATGGTATTGGATTTTTGTTTTGGCATAGCTACTTATATGCAATTCTTAAAAAATATATAAATAAATAAACAAAGCTTTTAAAAAAGGAAATCTACGATCTCAAATTTCAAGTTATTATGTGAGAACTTTATTATTTTTAAGTCATTATTTGTTTTAATTAATTTAATTAATTAAGTAATTTAAACCAGTTTGAAAAAGCAAGACTGGTAAAAGCAGATTAACCTCTTAAAAATTCATCTGTTATCACAGTAGCATGCATAATAATAATAAGATAACACTGGTAAAAGCAAGTAAAAATACATGCTATTAAAAGATGTTGATGTATATTGCCATTTGTGCTTTATTCATTGCCTACGCGATTTCTAGCTTCAATTATTCGTTACCTTCATTTATTCAAAAAACCCTGACTAAAACAAGATCATGTACTCACATTATTAAAAAACCCTTTTTCCTACTTTTTTTTATATAAGTTTTACAATTTAATGTGCAGTTTTTTTATTAGTGTAAGTATGCTGCATTGCTTATTTCTTTTATAAAGCTCTTATAATCCATAAAGTTCATAAAACGATTAACATCTCATTCAATTAGGAATTTAAACATTCTGTTATTGTCTTCTCTGTTTAGATTACACTTCTTTTCGAGCAGGTGATCGTTTAAGTAAGCTTCATTTATTGCTCGCATTTCCTTCAAAGACAAGTGATCATTATTTAAGGCAGTTCATTTCCCGCTCTGCGTTATAAGCCCCATTAAAATCCTCCAAATGTGACCATTGTCTAAACAGTTTAAATTATGTAGCATGCATAGTTATTGACTTTATTTTATTTTTTTCTTCGTATTTCTGGTATTTTCTTTAAGCTATTTGTCTCTGTTTTAAGTAACTTCTTAATACGTATATCTCTTGGGATTTCCCTTTTTTGCCCCATTTCATATGGTTTTTCCAATCAGAGATATTTTATTTCGTATGAGTTCCAAAAATATCTTAATTTTATTTATCATCGTATGTTTAGTTATAAAGATAAAGATAACTAAGAATACGACTAGTTTCCTTTCTAGTGCCAGTCTTAATGTTAACGGCACTTCCCCTCATTTGGATTATAAGAAATTGGTTTGATGTTAAAACCTTCCAGAAAAACTCGAGTTGCTATCAGAGACAAGATCATTTCATCATAGCTGTACATCATAGATTTAGTTATCTTGGATGTATTAAAGGTATTCACCAAGACTGATGAATATATTTAATACAGAAAAATTCATATTGCTATAAGATTCAAGATCATTTCATCATAGATGTATTAAATGTATTCATCAAGACATGAATATATTCAATACAGAAGAACTCGTGTTGCTATTAGAGGCAAGATGATTTCATCATAGCTATACATCATAGATTTAGTTATCATAGATGTATTAATATATTTACCAACTGTTGCATCAGGTTATTATCAGTTGGAAGAGATCATGTTGGGGAGTTAGTGGACTCTTAGTTGCAGAGTGTCGTATTTATGCACTGATGACTTTTAGCCAACAGACCGGGTAGAGCAGAAGAAGGTAGACTTTACCGGGGTACGGGATACTTCTAATTTTTTCAAGGTGTTACGGTCTACCCCGTTTCATAGTTATGTGGGCAAAAAAAAAGGGTCAACAATGTTTATCAATATACAATAATAAATACGTAATAAAAATTTACCTACATAACTAAAAACAACAATAATAATAGCAAGATACAAACAAAATAATAACAGCTGCAAATACGTATAATAATATAAAATGACGCGTTTAATACCAAACAATTCAAAATACATTAAAAGAAGAAATCATTTTCATCTATAGTTAGTTCTTGCAGTTATGGTTAGTAAACGATTTAATCTGCATACTCTCTATCAATCTTAGTATATAATTACTAATTGCAAATCTTGTTCTGGATTCTGAGTGGTCGTCTGTGAGTTATATTCATCGTTGAAAATGCAGATTCATACAGGTAGATAGAGCCAAAGAATGATGTTAAATAATATTAAACTTTTTTTCAATTATGTTATTTTACTTCGTCCACTAGATTCCAAAAGTTATTCTTAAGTTCTAAGCTACGTACTTTTAAACTTATTTTGAAAAAAAAAACCACGTGTATCTCTATGATATTAGAACATTTTAATTTTAGAAATTGATGATATATGTTTTTAAAATTGATGAAAAATGAATGTTACCAATTCATGCAAATTTCAGATAATTTAAAATGTTTACTTTCTCTTATACACAATATAGAGAAAGTACAGTAATTATCAAAGAATTCGAATTCGAGATATTGACGATCCAAGTTTTAGACTTCCCTGGGTTCGAAAAACTTTTTAAAAAATTGATGATCAAGATGGGGGGGGGTGGAGTAAGACCTGGTGGTCAAGGCCCGAATGCATTGTCTTTGGTAAAAACAAGACCAAAATGTTGTGATCAGTCATCTTGCTACAGAATAAGGCTAGGTATATCCTCATTTAGCCATGGGAGAAACCTTAATTTGAGCATATCAAGATACATTACTCCCGTCTCAGTGATTTCAGAAATATAGAATGATTCCCATATCTTTTCACAGGATACTGCACAAAACACTTTAACCTTGGAGGAATCACGATGGCATTGCAACGTTGCATATGGATGCTCTTTTTCAAAAATTCTCATGCTATGCTTATTTACTAGTCCACAAATGTGACAATTTTATTCATGGCCGAATACTGACATTTTCAAAGCTACATCCTCCTCCATGCGCTACAGAAGTGTCTCACAAAAAGATAATCGACCTGCGAAATCTTCAGGTTTCAGATGTTGCGTTTCGTTCTTAAACTTCTCTTAAAACTTCCCCCACATTTTTCTTGGCTGCTCTCAGTTTTCATCTAGCTTGATGTGTCGTTCTTAGAGTTCTCTTCACATATCTGTCTTAAATATGGTCAACTACGTCTTCTATTGAAGGGCACCTGTTTATTTTACCTTTATAAATGCAGCCTGACTAGAAATTTTGCGAACCAATGACGGATTATCTTTTGTTCCGACCTTTTGCTGTTTATCAGGACGACCTGTTGATTTTGCCTTTATAAATACCGTTTTACTATTGAAATTTCGCATACCAACGACGGATTATCTTTTGTTCTAGTATTGTCTATCCGTATTTTGTTTGGAACTAACAATAACAATAGGCTTGCTAAATGGAACTCAAGTAAGCAAAGTGCTTTTTTGCTGTTCATTGTCATTTTATGAAAGCTTTGTTTTTGCACAAATTCCAATGACGTTTGGACTTATACCAACATCTATAGGCAACTATTCAAAGCTTTCGTATATTATCTTTATATGTATGTACATTTTTAAGGAATACATTTATTACATTTTCTGTTGTACACCTCTGAAATTGGGGCATTCATTTTAACTTACCCTTTATATTCTTTTATCTTAAAAATAACAGACCTGCCTAAACTTTTAAGCAAAACTTTAAAAACTACTTATACAAAACTTAAATAAACGTTTTAAGGGGCAAATTAAATATGTGTTTGCATCAAAGAATGTGAAATAAAGTCATTTTCAACAGTGAATTCGCTTGAATTGATTGACAGTTGCTTAGATTAATAGACATATTTTAATATTAATGAGGTAGGATAAAGTTTGTATGTAAACGTCCATGTTTTATGCATTTTAAATTTATTTTATTAAAAAATTAATATTAAAAAAACGCAGGGTTTTTTATTATGTCAGATTATGATGTTGTTTTGGGGACGAGAGTTTTAGCATCAACAAAAATCCGAAGGCAAAAAAAAAAATTATCTGCAAGAGCATTTAAAAAAATCGGCTTTTAATAATGCGTCACCAATGCATTCACAAAAGCTCTAATTTAAAAAATAAGTTAATGACTACAGGAAATAAAACCTAGAAAAATGTCATTTTGAGCACGTTATTATATGAAGTTAAATAAATAGAAAATGTGGTTTTTTAAAACTATAAATACGAGACAAAAAATTTTATTTTTGTTTGCAACACTAAAGTGACTCAAACAATGAAAATGAATAAAAATATAATTTAACTTGCACGATTGGCCGTTCAAGAAATTATGTTCTGACAAGATACATTCAAATAAGCATAGTAGATTTCCTTTTATTGTTTATTGTTTGTGTACTCTTCAAATGAAGTATAGTTTTCATATTTATAAAAAATTAACTGTGTAATTAATTGTCACAAATTTTTTTCCAAAACCTTTATTATTCGTCATAATATTTACCACATAAATTTGAATAAGATATATTCCGTAGCTTCAATTTTTATATGCAACAAAAATACAAGCTTTCCAATTTTATTTATGGAGATTGAAGCTTTTGAAGAATCAGAAAATTGCCGATAATCTTGAGTTTGCTATATTTCATGTATTTTTTAAAAATATCTAAATACGGAATTACAGTTTTGCTAAAGCTCTCTTTTAAAGGTCTTATCTTCTAAAGCTCAAGGACGTAGACTATGATTCATGATTCTCAGATATTTTCACATTTCAACAGATAAGTCCCAACTCGTCAATCATGATTGAAAGCGTTAGATAATTTTCAGTTATAATGCATAAAAAATGATGTTCTTTTTTTAGCAAACCACGTGCAAATATAAGATGAGAATGTTTAATTAAAAAAAATATTCAAGGACGAAGTGATAATAATTTGTTTCAAAATTTGTTATTTCGACAAAAATGATTGAAAGTAAAAATATTATCACTAAATTAATTGTTGTAATATAAAATTTTGAAAATTCAAAATGAATTTTTCTTATATTTTGGCAAAAAAAAAACTTTCATAATTCTTAGAGTAAGAAATTTCAGTGACCAAAGATCAACATAAGGAAAGTTGTAACATAGGTAAATGTGATTTTCTACATCTCAATCTCATTTCTATTTGTTGCGGTTCTACAAGTTTATTGACCACATTTCTACAATTTTAACAGTATTAAGGTAAATGTCATTCACCATGAAATTATATATAATTAACGGTAATTATAAATAATTAAATCATTAATCATATTTACCTTAACATATGTACGACGTAATTTTAGATAATATTAATGATTTTCGCTTCTATTTTTTAAAATTATAAAGGATAAATATTTTATGGAATTTAATAATGACATTGCAAAACATTACAAAAAAGTTTAAAAAATATTGATACAATTATTTGGAAAATGCTTTGCTGATACCTGTCGAGACATCTACGAATTGAATTTATGGTGCTGCCATCTATATTGTCATTCGTAAGTCTTATCTTTTCACAATTTGAAACAAAGAATAAGGATTTATTTTCTAAATTGATGTTATTACGGGGGTTAAATTACAATAAATACTCCTTTTTTCAAATAACTATAATACTTTTTTAAATTAAGGGGATATAAGCTGTGATTCAAAAGGCTTTTTATTTTCATTTCCCAACCAAATAAAAAAGTTTTATAGATTTGGTACTTACACTTTATGCATTAAAGACTGCTAAGCCAAAGAATACCATATAATTGGCAAATTATAATTTTTAGAGTCTATAAATTGCAAAATGTGGTAAATATCTTCTTAGTTGATATTTAGCGAATTGTCTAATGTATGGATGGATTTGACAGAGACTGGTTAAAAAAATCTGTTCTGTGTTTTTTAACTTCACCTAAAGAGACGACACATGAAGCTAATTGAAGAATGAAAAGTAGAGTGAAGCCATATTGATATTTTGAAATTATTTAAAATAAATTACAGCAAAAGACTAAGATAATACTACATCTTAACTTCATTCTCATCATAATCCAATGTTAGAACGTTTATCGCAGAATCTGAATTTTAAAAGTAAAAGAAAATCTTTTAATTTTATATAAACTAGTAATGAATTTTAAAAAAAGAAACATTGTACAAAGATTTCACAATAATTGTATCATCAAATATATATATAAAATAACCCATAAGAATTTTAAAAATTAAAACATTAAAAAATTTATCAGCATATTCAGAAAGAATTTTTTTTTTTTTTTTTGGTTTATAAAATATGGAAACGAGCAGAAACGATATAAGAATGAAGCACAGAAAACAACATTTTAAATAAATTAAGTCGTAATGAATTTCCTTATTTATTTGAGAAAAGTTATTGAGTAGAGATAATATTATTAAAAAGAATACAATGAAAATTAAAACGCATCATAAATATGATAAAATTTCCAATTTGATTAAAATATTTCTATAATTAGCACCACTCGCTTTGAGAAGAAAAGTATTTTGCACTTTTTTATAAAACCGTGCTCTTCAAGTCTTTTTCTTTTTAGATTATTATTCATAAATGAAAAAATAAAATGATTTGAAAAATAGGATGTAGAGGAGTGTAAATTATTATTTGAATTTCTCATTAAAATTATAATGAAAAGATGAGGGTAAGATTAGAAATTATAAAACAAAATACAACATTTTTTCTCTTATATTTGATTCTCATCAAAAGTATTTATTTATAATTTTTGCCTATTAAAACCAAAATTACCCTGAAATAAATCTTTACACACATTAAATGTTTATATAAAGATAATGCATGCTGTTATTCAATATAAAATTTCCTTCTAACTCTTTAGACTATTTCAACTTACGAAATATATTTTTATGACTTACCAAACGACTTGGAAAAATTTTGACAGTAAATTCTCCCCTCCCCTCCAAATAAAATCTTTTAATTACATTTTAAATCATGTTTACCACACAAGTTAAGCTATTATAATTGCCCTATTTAATATAAAAATACTTTACATATTTTACAACTGCACATAGTTATATTTTTTGGTATAGTTTTATTTAGAACAATATTCTTTCTATTTCAGTGTTGCCAGTAAATACAAACTATTAACTTGTAAATTTGAAGGTATTTAAAAGTTTAATTTGAATTTCACACCGTTTTTCCCCTTCGTTTTTACCTTGAATTATTTTTCTTTTTCTAAAAAAATATTATTAGAAAAATCATTAATAGATATTTTATTGTTTGGAAGAAATTTTTTTATATATTAAGGTTAGTTAAAATTTCAAAATTAAATTTATATTCTGTCTTTTTCTTTTACAACACTATACTTTTTTTAATGCTTTGTTCGTTTAACTTTTTTTGCCAAGAATAATACATCCTTTTCCCACATTTGAGAATAGTTTAATTAAAAACATATTTCTAATCTGGTAGCATGTTTTATATAGAATTTTTTATGTAATAAAAGAAAAAAAATCTGGCTTGTGCAATTCTGTTGATAAAAGAAAAGTTTTCTGACATTATTAGCCACACAGCTGTTAATAGGTTAATATTGTGAAATAAAATATGAACATTCATAAGACCCATTAATATTACCCAATGAATATAAACGTACAAGTATAATTGGTAATTAACAGGTATTTCATTCATTAACATATAAATTTGAAAAAAAATTACGAAATTAGAATGGACGAAAACGATCAAAGAAATAGTTCAGATAATAGTCATTAGATGGCGACGCAATCTCTAATGATTTTAATTCGTCCGGCACTAACATTTATTTCCCAAGAACACTGTGCTGATGTCTTATGTTAATTTCGTCGATTATAATGATTAAATTTGTGGCTAACATTAAATTACATCCAGTGGTGGATTCAGGCAATTTTCAGCCCATGCGAGTATGCACTATGAGGCCCTCTTTTAATAAAAGGGTTGAATAAATTTTATGATAATGAATGATTTTATGATTTTTCAATAAATTTTATGATTTATTCTTGTTTTTTAATATTATTAATTACTAGCTGCCTTTGGTGACCAGTTGGTTCACCAGTATTAATGCCGATAAAAGGGTTCAATCAATTTTATATAACTTGGTCTCATAAAAAGTTTTTTAGTAAAATATTTTTAAGCTTCAAATTTCGATAGTCATATAATTCACTTATATTATTATGTAGCAGTCCTGATCTTTGAACTCCGCATCTCTCTCTGATTTTCTATCAGTGCAAGTAAAATTCAGTTTTAAATTGAGGTGGAAATGATGAAACTTCAATTAATATAAAGACCTCTTTACTCAATCCAAGCATGTCTTTAAATAAAACTAAGAACTGATAGCAGAGTAGTCCGACATTGAAGCTTTATGTTCACTTCAGATATTGAAACGTTATAATTTTTTTATAATTTTTAATATCTCAAGGAATTACTCAGTAAACATTTCAAAGATTAAATGAAACATTCAGTTTTTAATTTTATTTTTAGATGTATATAAATGCTCTCAAAAATAATTTTTTTTGGTTTATAAATATATGTCAAAAAAATTATGGTTTAAATTCCTTTTGCCTTATAGATTCATATTCTGCAAAATATTCTTAATATTTCAACTTCTAAATAAATAAATAAACATTTCTATCTTCTGCTATCAAGTCTGGCTGATTTATTTAGCTCTGAATATTGCAAATTTAGAACAATCATCATTTTCATAATCTAGGCGAATTATTCTAGAGGAACCCTGATTGGCTTTTTTGAGATCTTGATAAAGTGATCTAAAATCGCCAGTTTTTATCGAATAGTTATATTGAAATTTTCATAGATAGATCAGCTTTGATGATTGATTTAGTTGATTGGAATGCCACTTTTTTATTTTCAGGACTTATTGTCTCTAGAATATTATGTTAAATATTATTCGCAGAGCAGATGATATATGTAAAAACTTAAAAGTCGTAATTCATCAGTACTTTTTCCCTCAATCTACTAATTATATATTTTACTTAGACCGTTTGCTAAGAAATGTATGTCTATCACAAAAAGTTAACAAATTAGATGTTGGGCTCCGATTACAGAAGATACCTTGTAGATGTTAAGCCGTATTTGCCTTAAATAAAACTGTTTAATTAAATTAGTAATCTATGTATTACTAGCTTTTACCCACAACTTCGTACGCGTGGATATTTTGATGTGTATATGTGAGATATCTGACTGTCTAAAATGTTATCAAAACGTATGCATGCATAAATTTTCAACGTCAATTGGAGCAAAGCAAAGGCGTGAATTTTTTGAGCCAGTTGGGATATAGCAATGCGGATTAGAAAATTTTAATTTCAATTAATCAGTTTTATTTTTATTCAAAAGCACTTGAATGAATCGAAATTTTTATTACTTAACAATGTTTAATTTTAAATTTATCATACACTACGAAAATAAACAGAATCGTTTGAAATAACCGGTCGGAAACATGTTACGTCTAACCTCAAAAGCGTGGGCGCAAATGAACAATCGCTTGAGAAATTTGAGAAAATCTGGCGGAATTCTACATTATTTGCTAATGGAAATATACCACTATAAGCATATATAAAAAATATATAGTTAACAAAAATATAATTTATTTACAAAAACAGATAATGGAGCAGCTTTAATATACAGTCATTTTCGTTAAAAAAAAATAGTTTTTCACCAAATTTCAGTGAAATGGCCGAATGTGGCGTGAACGGCAGCAATAGCATTTCCAATCATAAGGTTTCGATGAACGCTGCAGTTAATTAATGGAAACATAGAAAAAAATCAATAAATGCAATAAAATGAAATGCACTAAAAATAATAAAAGTAGGCAAAAGAAATACGTACAGCTAGAAAAAAAATCAGGAAAAAATAAAATTACATTAGCACAAGAACAGCGTAAGAAAAAAAACATGAATACACTTGTTCTTAATAGCTTCACTACTCTAGACTAAATTTCTATTGGAAAGAATAAATACACTTACCAGGTTCAACTAATTTTTCTTATGAGCAGGAAACGATTTAAGAAATTTTATACAAAAACAGCTGAACTTTCAGTGATGAAAACATCCTTCTGCCGAGAAATCCACGAACGAACAAATCAATCCCAAAGAATTCCATTGGAGTAGTAAGATCATGAAACTATCATGAAAGAAGTAAGGTATTGGGATTTATAGCAAAATGGCTGTTATCCCCGAGTCGTAAGGTAATGTTAAAATGAAAAACGTTAAATAAAAAGAAATGGTTCAAAAAGCTCGAGCAGATGTTTCCAGATTTTTTTTTTTATTTTTTTGTTCTGATGAAATTCGTCAGCAGACGATTTTAAATAGAACAAAATAGTTGCTCCTTTAAGAGAATAAAAAACTGTTATTAAATTAATCCTTTTATTAGAATAAATAATTATTTTTAATCATAAGGAATTCCATTAGAATAGTATTATAATGTTGAAATGAAAAACAGTTAAATAAAAACAAACAATTCAAAAAGCTCGGGCAG
Organism: Argiope argentata; assembly: GCA_026289955.1. Taxonomy (NCBI): domain Eukaryota; kingdom Metazoa; phylum Arthropoda; class Arachnida; order Araneae; family Araneidae; genus Argiope; species Argiope argentata. The sequence goes on along the minus strand of JAOUZG010038069.1, from coordinate 132,294 downwards.
GTTTTCAGATTTTTTAAAAAACTTTTGTTCTGATGAAAAAGGCTACAGGAACGCTGTCGGGGAAATCCTATTTATAAAAAATGAATACCGGAAATGGAAAAATAAAAACAAACGATTCAAAAAGCTCAGGCAGATGTTTTCAGAATTTTTGTTTTTATTTTTTGGCGGAAAAGTTAGTTTTTATTTAATAAAAAATTAACCACTCAATTAACTGGAATAAAAATGAGCTTATGTTCTTTTGGAGACTATAATCGACCTCTGTGCTAAATTTCATCCAAGCCTTTCCTTCAGCCTTTCTGGCGGGATTGACTTACATCATCCATCCATCCAAACTTTCACATTTATAATAGTAGTATAGATAAAATATCATAGAAAACGTTTCATTGCATTTATTTTCCAAAAATATCATGTTTCATATTTGTTTCATTTTATGTAGACACGTGCTGAAAATGACATTTTTATATGTTTATTTTGGAATGGTAGTTGATTTATTTTTTCTCATATGAGAACATGATATTGTTTTGATTAGAAAGTTTTGATGTCTTTGATGAAAGTTTGAAAATATTTTTATATGCTTTTACAAATTTTGCATTGTTAATTATTACGTATGCTTGTTTGAAAGAAGATACGTTTTAAAATAGCTGAACTGCTTTTACCAGTATAGCTTTAATATTACTTATGCTTCTGTTGAAAGCAGATGAGTTTTTTTTCGCCTGATTTATTAAAATGCGGAGATAAATTACAATCACGAAGGCGAATTCTTTGATTTATACAATACTAGCCGCCTTTGGCGACCAGTCGGTTCGCCAATATTAATGCCGACTAAAGGGTGAAATCATTTTTTATATATATAACTTGGTCTCATAATAAGTTTTTCAGTAAAATATTTTTAAGCTTCAAATTTCGATAGTAATATAATTCACTTATACTATTATGTATGCCTTAAGCAGTCCTATCTTTGAATTCCGCATCTCTCTCTGATTTTCTATCAGTGCACGTAGAATTCACTTTTAAATTAATGTGGAAATGATGAAACTTCAATTAATATAAAAACCTCTTTACTCAATCCAAGCATGTATTTTAATAAAACTACGAGCTGAAAGCAGAGTAGTCCGACATTGAAGTTTTATGTTCAATACAGAAATTGAGACATTACAATTTTTTTTAATAATTTAAAAGATCTCAAGGAATTATTCAGCAAAAATTTCACAGGTTAATTGAAACCTTCAGTTTTTAATTTTATTTTTTGATGTATATAAATGCTCTCAATAATAACATTTTTTTAGGTTTATAAACATATATAAAAAATTATGATTTAAGTTCCTTTGGTCTTATAGATTCATATTTGTAAAATATTCTTAATATTTCAACTTCTAAATAAATAAATAAGCATTTCTATCTTCTTCAAATCTGGCTGATTTATTCAGTTCTGAATATTGTAAGTTTAGAACAATCATCATTTTCATAATCTAGACCAATTATTCTAGAGTAACCCTGATTGACTGCTTTGATATCTTGATAAGGTGATCCAAAATAGTCAGTTTTAACTGAATAGTTGTATTGAAATTTTCATATATAGATCAGCTTTGATGATTGATTTAGTTGATTGGAGTACCACTTTTTTTTAAGGACTTATTGTCTCTAGAATATTTTGTTAAATATGATTCACAGAGCAGATGATGTATATAAAAATTTAATTCATCAGCCTTTTTTCCCTCAATCTAATAATTATATATTTCATTTAGACCAATTGCTAAGAGATTTATGTCTCTCCCAAACAAATTAAGAAATTAGATGTTGGGCTCCGATTACTGAAGATGCCTTGTAGATGTTAAGCCATATTTGCCTTAAATAACATTGTTTAATTGGATTAGTAATATATGTATAGTAAAATATCATAGAAAACGTTTCCACCCATTTATTTTCCAAAAATATCATGTTTCATATTTGTTTCATTTTATACAGACACGTGCCGAAAATGACATTTTTTAATTTGGAATGATAGTTGATTTATTTTTTCTCATATGAGAACATGATATTGTTTTGATTAGAAAGTTTGGATTTCCCCGAAAGGTAAAAAATATTTTTATATGCTTTTACAAATTTCGCATGGTTAATTATTACGTATGGTTCTTTGAATGAAGATGCGTTTTTAAATAGCTGGCTTGCTTTTACCAGAATAGCTTTAATATTATGTATGTTTTGTTGAAAGCAGATGCGTTTTTATTTCGCATGATTCATTAAAATACAGAGATAAATTACAATCACAAAGGTAAGTGCTTTGATTTGCGTAATATATCTTCTTCACATAAGTAAAAGTAACAATTCAGGACATGTCTTATTGTTTTAAAAATCTTTAAAAAAAACACGAATACAAAAAAATATTTTACTTCTACTGATTATCAATTGCTTTTTATTCGTCGTTTCTTTGAAATGACGTCATTTTCAAAGTTCGTTTAAGATTTCTTGCTTTTAAATAATTAATCTTGCTCTCAGAAGATTATCGTTTGGTGCTTTTCTAAAAATTCTTTTTCAGTTTTAACTGTCGCACTTTTGTAATATATTTTTACTTTATCTTTTTATTTACTTTAAATCTTTAATAGAATTAATAATTTTGATATTGCAAACGATCAAAAAAAATTTACTCTTGCATTTATTGTTTAAAAAATGTCATATGTCCTATTTATTTCATTTCATATAATCACGTGATGAAAATTATATTTTTCTGTTTTATTTTTGGAAGTAATTAACTTCTTTAAATCAACTTCTGAAAATGTGATGGCAACATTTTATTAAAGGCTGATTTTTTTTTGAGATCCTCGAGAAGATAAAATTTATTTTAATTTTTTGCGAAATAAATTGTTGAAAAAATACGATTAAATTAAATGTTTAAAAATTCATTAAAAATAGAATTTTAATTTCTAGACCAAAGCATTAGTATCATTGAAAAGCTTATTTTTTTAGCTTTAACTTGATGCAAAAATCACTTTTGTGCTGTAATATTTTTGGAAGTTATAGCGAAAAAACGTCAAAATTTGGCTTATTTTTTAATTAATTCAAATTTTAATTAAAAACTCAAAAAAAGGGCTCGAAGGTGCACATTCCCGGCACCCAAGGTATACATATACCAAATTTGGTAGCTGTAGGTTGAACTTTCTGGCCTGTACATCGCCAACAGACACACACACATTGTGCTTTATTATAAGTAAAGATAAAGATAAAAATATCTTCTTCACATTAGTAAAAGTAACAATGTTTTATTGTTTTAAAAAATTCAAAAAAAGAATGCAAAAATATTTTACTCATACTTATTATCAATTGCTTTTTGGTCATCGTTTCTTTGAAATGCAGTCCTCTTTTAGTTCGTTTAAGATTTCTTGCTTTTAAATAATTAATTTTGCTCTCAGAAGATTATCGTTTAGCTTTCAAAAAATTCTTTTTCAGTTTTAACTCTCACACTTTTGTAATATATTTTTATTTTGTATTTTTATTTAAATTCTTTAATTGAATTAATAAATTTGATATTGCAAGCAATCAAGAAAATTTTTCTCTTGCATTTATTGTTTAAAAATATATCTTATTTCCTATTTATTTCATCTTTATAATAAAGCGCAATGTGTGTGTGTGTGTGTGTGTGTG